>PITA01024504.1:0-26135 GCA_004023965.1 Spilogale gracilis | reverse complement strand
AGGATACAAAATCAATGCGCAGAAATCCGTTGCATTCTTATACACTAACAACGAAAAAATAGAAAGGGAAATCAGAGAATCGATTCCATTTACTATAGCACCAAAAACTATAAGATACTTAGGAATAAACCTAACCAAAGAAGTCAAGGATCTGTACTCGAGGAACTACAGAACACTCATGAAAGAAATTGAAGAAGACACAAAAACATGGAAGAGCATTCGGTGCTCATGGATCGGAAGAATAAACATTGTCAAAATGTCTATACTGCCCAGAGCAATCTATACTTTCAATGCCATTCCGATCCTGTAGAAAAGCATTCCAGGCAGAGGGAGCCCAAACGGAAAACCCTGAGAAGAAACTGTGCCTGGCACTTTCAAGGAGTTGAGAGGCCAGTGTGGCCAGAGCAAAGCCAGCCTCAGAGGGAGTCCTGAGAGGTGAGCTCAGAGAAGTACTGGGAATTGGAACAATGTGCTGGACCCTGCAAGTCATTTGGGGTCTTTGTGTTTTATTTAAAATGAGCTGCAAATACACTGCGGGGTTTTGATCAGAGGAGTGGTGTGATGTGTTATGTGTCACAGAAAGACAGCTGTACAGGTCAAAATACACAAAGGGGAATGGAGGCAGAAGTGCAGAGAGACCAGTTGGGAAGCCACCTTCATAATAATGCAAGTGATAAGAGTGGCTTGAGCAAGGCTGGTCTTAGTAAAGGTAGTGAGACATGGTTGGGATTTCTAACCTTTTTTGATGACTGAATGCCAAGGTTTCCTGATGGATTGAATGTGAGCTATGAGAACAAAAAAAAGTCAAGACTAATTCCATATACCCTGAATAACTGAAAAGATAGATTTGTGATCTGTGAAGATGGGAGATACTGTGTGTGGGGAGGATGAGTTTGGTTTTGGATCTGTCAATCTCGAAATGTAATGTAGATCTGAAAGTGGAGATGTCAGATACATGGGTGGACACAGGAGCCTGGAATTTAGTAGAAAGTCTTGGGCTGGATGTAGGAAGGTGAACAGTCTTCCACATACAGATGGCATTTAGAATTATGAGACTGGAAGACATCAGCAGGAGAGTGAGAGGAGGGAATGAAGAAGTTCAAGACTGACAGCTGGTGAATTCCTGTAATAAGAGGTGACAGAGATGAAGAGAAGCAAGCAAATAAGACTGAAAAAGGAACAGCCTGGCAGAAAAGACATGAGCTGTGGTAGAGCAGAAGCCAAGCAGAGCAAGTGTTTCAGGAGGGAGAGAGTAAAAAGTGAGTTGGCATCACACTATGAGTTAGTTAAGGCTGATTTTAGATCTCGAATCTACTGATTCTAACTCCAAACATGGGGGAGCTCTTATAGTGAGGTCACCAGCCCCTGCCTCCTTCTCTCACAGGACTCAGTGAGTCATCAGAATATGTTCTACTAGTTTCACAGAATAGAGAAAGGTCAAAGTTGAAAATTCACATTCTGCAAGTGAGAGAGATTAAGAGAATTTTCTGGGCATAGTAATCCATCCTTCCACTCTCCCTCCCTCCTTCCCTCCCTTCTTTCCTTCCTTCTTGCCTTCCTTCCCTCCCTCTCTCTCTCCCCCTTCCTTCCTAGATAAAGCGGTCACTCTACAAAAATGACAAACTGCTTTGCCAGCCAGTTGATGAGCCAAGATTGCTCAGGAAACATACCAGCAGGATTAACAGTCCTGGTGAGTCTTTATCATAGAACCAAGCATGTCAAGGAGGCGAGAAATTCCTAAGAAACACCAGTGGTGGTAAAGCTAGAGAGAGAGTTTAAAAGTCTCAGCTTCGTGCATCATTAATGAACAAGAAGGAAAAGAGAAACCCATCTCTCTTCTGTGTGGAGAAATGATGGAACAAGGAACTCTTATCATACCACTCTATGTGCTTCATAAAATATGAGTAACTTTTGGCAGCCAGTCAAAATGAAAGAGAAAATATGCAAAACACACAGTACTCTTCTGCATATACAGGGCGAGATAGGAGAAACAAGAACTTCAAGGTTGATTTGCTGAAGACCGGAAGGTAAACTATTATATATACATACACATATACATATATATATATATATATATATATATATATATATATATATGCACATATATTCCGGATGTTGCGGCAAATGTCAAACATATTTTCTACACTGACTATCTTAATTTGTGCCTCCACATGCTACTTTTGGCTCCTAAGGAATGAAATTACCTTTCATCATCAACCTTTTTTTTTTTAATTTCATGTCCATGAATTTTGGCACTAAGAACATTCAGAAAAAAAAATTATACTATACTTTCCCTTAATTTAAGAAAGTCCTTTTATTTTTCATAAATGGAGAAATCAATTGTGTAAATATGAAACAGCTCAAGATAATTTACTATTTTCAAATATTTCAAGGTACATTAAAAGCATCCAGCTACTAAATAAGATGGTTTATTTCACATGATTGATTACAAGAATTCTGCTCATATATCCAAAATAATTATTTGTGCTTACAATGAATCATTAATAAAGGTTCCCTAAGGACTCCTAACCCAACACACTCACACTCAGTTAAGCCCATTGAAATGGATTCACAAAAGGGGGCATTTGGAAGGAGTTTTGGTGATACAACTGAATTTTGTTAAATCTAATATAAATAAAATAATTTAGTTTGTTTAAGATCACTCTACATATATTGTTTCTTGTCATTGTTGTCATAATAGACTAACTGTAAAATCTGACTGGACTTCTCCAAGTTCGGTGCAAGTTAAAGAAACTCAATTCAAGTTGGGAATCTGCATTATGTGTGGAAGAAAATATGTTTTAGTTTTGATCTGCGTTTTTACTGGGGTTAACAATAAAGCTAGAAAGAAAAAGAAAGAGTAAGTTTTGTAGCTGGATAGAAATCTTAGAGATTAAACAATCCAACCTTTTATTTTATTTAGGTGGAAAATATAGTTCAGAGAAGCTAAGTGACTTGCCTAGAGTTGCACAGCAAACTAGCACAGATCTACAGTTTTGTTTCATTTGCTGAGAGTAAGAACAATTTTCTCAAGCAAGCCCCTCTGTTTTCCGTGTGAATTCAGTCTAGCTGGAGATACCCCAAGTGAACTGCTCTGTTTTCTAGTGGATTGCCAAGAAGTCATGCTGGTATCATGTGTTATTCTTGGGTCTAGCCATGATGATAACTGCTTAGGTTTATGGAGAACTTCACAGAGTTTCTATTTGCAAAGCTTTCTCACATCCATTCTCTAGCAGGGTCTTCTACATGCATACAAACAGGTGGAATTAACCTGATACCTGATAGGGAAACTGAGGCTCACATTTAAAGGCTTGCCTGATGAGGCTTTTCCAGACAATGATGGAGCTGAACTGAATCCAGGCAGCTGCTTCTAAAAGAAGTCAAATGACCTGAATCCAGTTCCTAATTTCAGTACCTATGTACAATAGACAATATTCTTCTATGCCAGTGATTTGATGTCTTCTAAATCCATTCAATTCCTTGCTAAGTTTACTGAGCTGATAGAAGAAACAGATGAGAAAACCCAGGTTTAGGTTTTGTTATTTATATGCATATGATGTTTGAGCTTCACCCACATTAGGCGCCCCCCCCCGAAAAGTTTGTTTCCCCCACCCAAAACTTCCCTTCTTCCAAAGAGCTACTAAATAAGATGGTTTATTTCACATGATTGATTACAGGAATTCTGCTCATATATCCAAGGGCTGACATTTTAAATCACATCTTCTTTTCAATTGAAGGGAATGAAATGATTTTCATATCTTGACATGATTGATTATTTGGAAACTGAAGCCAAAAATCTTTAAGAGTTCAATCTATAGCTTCCACCAGCTGATAGCATATTATCAAATCTTATTAAAATCATGCATGACTTGCAATTGCAGCTTTATATCTGACAGTAAGCAAATATAATGGCCTTCTGCCTTTAGATTGCACTTGTATTAATGTGGTAGTTGATATATCTATTTATGAAAGGATTATAGGTGATATAAATTTTACCTTTACAGATAAATGGTAATTCCTTTGTGTTTAATCTCCATAAGAGATTGGGGGATTCTAAAATAATGATGGAGCTGAATGTTTACCAGAGGCAGATTTATAAAGAGTCTCTAAAATCAAACTGCTAGTCCCCATAGGATACCTCTTTCCTGCTTTTTCGAAGGGTCTCTCCTTTTAATTTAGACCCTGAGAAGAATCTCAGCTATAAAGATGAGTCATCAGAGCATACAAACTGAAATTTATACACTCCAGTGTAAGCTGACTTATCACAAGAGAAGGTTTCACTCATCTAAGTTACACAGCAGGATATGGAACCTAGACACCAGCCACCATTCTGAGGGTTGGCACATTTATGGGAAGATCAATGCCTAAGTTATCATTTCTCCTGCTTTAATTACAATTCCAATTTTCTTTTTGGATGATGCAGATCAAATAAAAATAGACCATGTCTCTTCATTGTAAACACAAACTCATAAATCTGGGCCCTGTCTCTGCTGGGCTCTATTTCAGGCATTCTACCCAGATCCTTTGTACCTATAGTTAATTTGGGTTTGCAGTGTCAAAGAGCAGATCTCCTAACCACTGAGTAGCCCTAAAAATAAGAGGACAACCAAATTATCCTAAAGGAAGCCAAAAATTCAAGCTTACGTTCTGCTAAAAAAGTAAATAAGTAAAAAAACCTTCCTTTAAAAAAGTTTTTCAGGGGTACCTGGATGGCTCAGTTGGTTAAGAGTCTGACTCTTGATTTCAGTTCAGGTTGTGATCTCAGAGTCAGGAGGTCAGCCCAGTGTGGAGTCTGCTTGGGAGTCTCTCTCTTTCTCCCTCTGCCCCTCCCCATGCTTGTGCATGCTTCCCCCACCCCCAGATAAATCAATAAAAGAAAATACAATTTATAAAAAAAATTAAAAAGCAAAAAGTTATTCAATAGACTACCAACGTCTTGAAGGGAAGATTCGTGTCTCTTGTTTATGTACTTTCCATACCTCTTACAGATGGACTCTGGATTCTCATCTTGTGAGCATCGTACAAGGTGTAAGTCCTATAGATGGGACAGTGACTAAGAATGGTGTATAGTTACTGCTGTACCCAGAGAGTTTACTACCTAAATTGTGAACACTACAACTAAACAAGAAAGGGTAATAAAAAGTGATGAGTGCTGTATTAGAGAAAAATAAAGCTTAGTACAGGAACATAAGCAAGGGCCCCTTTAAAGAATGCTTCATAGATGTGAGGCGGGGAGATGAAGCAATGCCCTGCTAGCTCAGGTACAGAGCCTGGGAGGAGGATTCTAGGAAGAAGGAACAGCCTATAGAAAGCTGCCATGATGAGCGGGTCTTAGAACAGGATGGTTTCTTCAACATGGCCCAGAACAGGAATGGCCCTACAACTCATTACGGAATAGGCTCATTTTATCCTCAGGGTAATGGAGAGTCACAAAAGTGTTGGGAGCAAAAAATCATATGACCATTTTCCTGTTTTAGAATATAGCAGATATGCAGTGAGTCTGAAGAAACAAAGGAATGAAAACATGACGAGTATTTATAGTAAGAATGGCTAACACTTTGGGGTACTTCCAATTCTCCAAATTTCCCCACCAAAAATCCTACCTGACCCTCAAAAGACATACTAATGAAAATGATTTAGATATTACACACGTTTCAAAAATGAGAAAACAGACTCCTAGAAATTCAGTGGCTTTCCTAAATGACACAAACCTAGTTAGTTATGGGTCACTATTTGATATAAATCATTCTGTTCCCAGCTCCCCAAAATCATACTGTACCCAAAGATTCCAATAACCTGATAAAAAATATCAAATTGGAAAAAAGAACTGTAGATTTCAAGAGCTGAAGAAAATCTTAAATTTTGCTCACTTATTATTTGATTACATTAAAGATGGTGTTATTGCTCAAAACATCTCAAGAACTGCTTGGACATTAGAGTATAAGATTATTATTTATTAAAATATTATTTATTAAGTATTACATATTATATAGTATTATATATTATATAATAAAAACTACTTAGTATTTTTTAAATGAATGTTGAGTGTTTTATGTAAAAGTTTTGCTATTTTCATGGTTGTTTTTCATTTGTTTTATTTTGTTTTGTTTGGGGTGCATGACTGGTGGGATCAAACAAAAGGATGACTGAGCTAGCAAAGGTCACGGCTAAACTAACAAAATGCATCAGACAGAAATACCTTGTGTGAAAATGCATCCACAGTGCCAGAGGTGACTATAAGTAAATATGCCCTTGGAAATTCGTAGGAACTTTGCAGGACAGTTGAGACTTCCACAGAACACACATTGGGGGTCAAAGTGCCAAAAATCTGGAAATTCTTGCTGTAATCTGGGCTAGGAAGAGTCACACGGACATCATACCATGGACCTTCCTATCATAACATTTGCCTCTCTACCTCAAGAAACATCTTGACAACCATGGTTGCACCCATAGTATGGTAATGACTTATATATTTATGTTGTCAACATTGATCTCCCTACTTAACACTAGACTCATTTCTCCAAATGCCTGTCAGACATTTCCACAAGGATATTCCCTCCTTTCATATTCAATAATACCAAAATTTACTCCTTATTCCATCGATACAGATTTGTCCTATGTCTTCAGTTTAAGCATCAAACGCCCCAACTAGAAATTTTACAATCACCTTTTTCTACATCTTACCCAAATAACCACCGTTATATCTGAGGAACTTCTTAAGATCAGTTACTTCTACATTCTTAATGGCTGTTCCAAGCCACTTCTTTCTATCCCCACCACCACTGCCCTGGTAATTCAGTGCCCCATCATTGAAATACTTGGTGTACAATCAACTGATTTGTTTCTCTTATACTAGAAGATCCAGTTCTTCAACAGTCTCAGTTTTTCCCTATTATGCTACTAAAATAAGATTAGATTATATCCATAGAAAACCCTGTAAGTAAATGTTAATTATAGCTTTATTTGTAATAATCCCAACCTACACACAACCCAAAAGCCTTCTTTTCATTGGTGAATGGATAAACACACAATTGTACATCCACATCATGGAATACTACTCAGCCATCAAACAAAAGGAATATTGTTACATGCAGTGACTTAGATCTCAAGGATGTCATATAGTTTCTTTTAGTGAAAGAATAGTTCTGTATACTGATTTTGGTAGTGGTTATACTAATCTATACATGTGATAAAAATCACCAAGCAATATATACACAAAAAGGAATAAGTACATGTAAAAACCAGTGAGACCAGAATAAGTTCTGTGTTTTATTTAACAGTATTGTACAAAACTAAGCTTCCTGGTTTGGTTATCATACTATAGTGATACAAAAAATGTTACCAGTGGAAAAAGCTCAATGAAGGCCAGCAGAAGTTTGCACTGTTTTTTGCAAATTCTTATCAGGTCTTAAGTTATTTCAAAATTTAGAAGTTTAAAAAAATAAGTATGTCCTTTCTAATCTCCTCTCAATGTTTTGCTGCCTTTCCTTTGACTTCCGGGTAAAGGGCAAATGGATGAGCCTGAGATTTAAGGTCATGGTTTGTCTCTCTAATCTCATCCTTCCATGTGCTTTCTTTATAGTTACTTCAGCAAACTCAAAATTCATTTCCTGAATAGGTCATGTACTTACTTTAGACTCTGTGTTTTTACCCATATCACTCTTGATCCGAAGTGGTATTTTGCATGTATTATTTTATGAAGTCTTCACAATAATCTCTAATGGTTCTTACTCTGCCTATATGTACAACCAAAGTAACTGAAACTCAAGGAAGTTAGATCACAGAGCCAGTGGGGGGGGGGTGGCAGGGAGGATTTAAACCAGGTCTTTTTGGCTGCTTAGTACCATATCTATTTATATATGCTGATGTTCAGATTACTTACTTGCCTGTCAGACTAATGTGGTCCATGCCTTATGCTTGTAATTTCTTGTACTGTTGTATTATATAAAATAGGTATTAAGTGACTGAGGAATGAAAGTGACCTGAGTTCCATGATGTACTATTTTAGACACATGCTAATCATCATTTTGCAAATTGAGTTGAAAGGGCTCTAATAAGTGTAAATAAAGATTTAAAATAAAAATGATTACTTAATGGAAACAAGCTAGTGATCTAAAATTAGTGGACAGGCCCTAAGTTTTTGCAGAAGCTTTTCCAGGCATTCAGGAAGTTCTGCCACCCACGGAGATGTGAGCCACACTGGAAATGATGGACTTAGCACTAAAAAACATGGCATTTCTTATCTATCGCTTTCTGTGAAGGAAGCCTCTATTGTCTCAGCCTAGGGCAAGAGAGAGGAGACATGAGTCAACCAGGAGTCCAGTGTGAAATGCATAAGCAAACAGGGGTAGGAAGCCCAACAAAGTCTTATTTTGAACTCTACATCAACCTTTTAAAGTTAAGACAGATTCCATCTCTAGGAACCAGGTTAATCAACAGCATATCAATGTCCATCTACCTATTTGTTGTTGACAACATGCAGTGGTATAGTGAGTATAAACAACCCAAGGATACATACACACACACTCATACATACACAATGCTGCAGTTTTAGTTATGGTCTTTGTGCGATACCTTGAACCATTTCTAGGACCCCTAGTACAAAATCTTTGAAATAGATGGATGTACCTAGTCTGAAGGTCAAAGAACTGAGCAATGACACTTTGAGCCAATTTTTTTTATTTTCCGATCCTTTACTTTCTGACTGACAAACCAAAGCAAATAATAACTGTAGTACTATATCGAAATGATTTAAAAAATCAGGAAATAAAAAAAATCAGAAAATAGGGGTATGTGAAAGTATCATATATACTGTAAAGTTATATAAGAGATCAAATATGAAGGCAAATACTACACTGAGCAAAGGTAACAGCATTTGAAAATTAATGAGCATTGAAAGAGTTGTGAGATCCAGAAAGAAAAGTTGGTTTCCAATTTCCCTCTTCTCTCTAAATTCAGTCTAGCAACAATATATGGGAATTCAGATGACAATGATAAGGAAATATTAGGACTGTTTCAGAATATTCCGATCCTCCATGTGGGCACATGGTAAGAATTTAGACATGATCCCATGAGTTATTTTGGCCAATGATATGTAAGAAAAATTATGGGTATTACTCCCAGGTGGAAGCTTTAAGATCCAGGATGTAATGTACTGTATTTCCCTTTTCTGCAACATTGATACTGGAAATGCATCTAGAGGTAGAATCTAATGAGATGAAACTCCATCAGTCTGAATGCCTGAGCAACTACAATAAGCATATTCCCTTCTGACCAATTTTGCACAAACAGTGTGAACCAGAAGTAAATTTGTTAAAAGTCTCTGTGGTTTTGGACTTGTTTACTTTCACACATAATAGAGCCTATCTTGATCTATACATATTCTACCAAATGCCATGTCCTGTCCCACTTCAATTTCCATCCTCCATCCCAGTGGATTATTTTCATGAGCTCAATTAGGTATTTTAAGTTCTTAACATATTTTAAGATCATCAAGGAATAGGATTATATCTTATAAACTGCATATTTGACACATAAGATTCCAAAGATGGATGCATTACTTCTCTCCTTGTGTAGACATATGTCATATTAAGACTTGTATTTAATTCTTTCCCCCTTGAAGCTGAGCTTGCTTTAGTCACTTGCTTTATTAATAGAATGTGGTAGACTACAAAAACTAGGTTATAAAAAAAGGTAAAGCTTCTGCCCATAACTCTTGGAACGCTCCCCTAAACAGTCTAGTTGCCATGCTTGAGAAGTCCAAGTCACATGAAGATACCACATGTAGCGTTTTCAGTTGACATTTCCTGCTAATCTACCAACACTAAATCAGAATCAATTTCTAGCCATGTGCATGTGCCATCCTGAATACCAGCTAAGTAAAGCCCTCCCATGACTACAGCCCTAGTCAACATTTGACTGCAATAACCTGAAAGACCACACCTGAGAACATTCTAGATGATGTCAAGTCATCTATGCAATGAGACATGAGAATTATGACAGATAATTGCATAAAAACATAAATAAAATATTTTAAGTCACTAGGTTTTAAGATTATTTGTTTTATATGGCAAAAGATAACCTGAGTTCTTTGTCATTTGTTTAATGATTATATAAACTGAAAATAAAAATGCATATCTCATATGATTGCTATAAAGATTAAACTCTGTAATATACACAGTATGCTTTGCATAGTGTCTATAATACAACATGCATCAATCAAAATATTTTTGGTCATAAAAAAACCCTCTGATGAATCACTGAACACCACATCTGAAACTAATGATTTACTCTAAGTTGGTTAATTGAATTTAAATAAAAATAAAAATAAGATTTAAAAAACTCTCAAGTTTTAGTGAATTAAAAGAACAATCTTTTTTTCTCCCTCATTCTACTTGTCTATCGAGGCTGAGTCTGGTCTGCCTATTGTGCTATGTCCAAACACAACGCAAAAGCAGAACTTGTGCATGGCAGTTACTTACTTAGTATATAATAGAAATGTAGATTATCATCATTTTACTTACCATCAAATCTTCATAATAGTGACCACGTAAACTGTGGTTTTTTAATCATACTTAGTAAGGAACTGGAGAGGTAGAGCCTAGAGAATACCACCAGGAGATGAAAATTAAGCATAAATATCTAAAAGCCTTTTCACTTAAAAAGAGAGAATTCTGAATAATTATTTTAATTTTAAAAGCACAATAATGATCTTAATTTTAATGGATATATGTATGTGACTCACCTATCAAGTACCTATCCTCTGGTGTCACACAAACCCAAGTTGGGATCTTGGCTGCCCAGTTTACCAGTTATGTGAATGGGTTTATAAACCACAGGTACGACGGCGCCTCGATGGCACAGTCAGTTAAGCAACCGTCTCTTGGTTTTGGCTCAGATCATGATTTCAGGGTCATCACACTCCATACTCATTGAGGAGCCTGCCTGAGAGTCTTTCCCTCTTCCTTTGTCCCTCCCTCACTCTAAAATAAGTAAACCTTAAAAAAAAAAATACAGGTATGAAACCAAACCTCACTTCTTCCACATTCCACTCTTCATTTTCTCAGCGTGATTTGAACGTATAAATTCACCTGTGTTTGGAATTATCACTCTCCCTCCCATTGCTCAGATTCCATGCTCTCCTCCAGGCCTTCCTGCTCTCTCTTGTTATAGCGAAATACCCCAGCCCAACTTTCTCAGTGGTCTAAAAGAGTTACAGTAAATAACATTAGATGGATGCTGCTATCTTCTCTGTGGTAATTAATGCATTCTGCTTTCTTCCATCATGGCCCCACTTCTTGACAATACTTGAAAGCTGGATAAAGAGGTCTCATAAGGGCAACAGGTTCTTTTTTTATTTTAAGATTTTATTTATTTGACAGAGAGAAACACAGTGAGAGAGGGAACACAAGCAGGGGGAGTGAGAGAGGGAGAAGCAGGCTTCCTGCCGAGCAGGGAGCCCGATGTGGGGGTTCGATCCTGGGTCTCTGGGATCATGACCTGAGCCGAAGGCAGATGCCCAATGACTGAGCCACCCAGGCGCCCCAGGACAACAGGTTCTGAGAAGCAGGAGCTGGGTGGAAGCAAGGTGTTCCAAATGAGAAGAGAGAGGGCATCAGATCTTTGAGCCCTCATTTTGTAACCAGCTTTATGATATGTGAAATTAAAGAAAAGGGAATGTGTCACCAGTAATACATGATTTTTTCCTGACACACAGAACCATCTTTGGTTTACTCAGGAGTAAACACAATCACTGAGCTGCACACAACAAAAATGTTTAAAATATTGTAGACAAAAAAAAAATGAAATCTTTATTTATACATTCTAAAATGAGGATAGTCAGGGTTTTTCTTTGGGTGGTAGGGAAGGGAGGGTGTTGCTAGAGTTTATCTTTGCAACCAACACTTTTTGTTGCCCTTCCAAAGAGAAGCAAAATTTGGGAACAACAATAAAGAATCTCTGATTAATCAGACTCCAGCAATAACAACCCATTAATTAACCTGACTATGTAACCAAGAATTTCCAGAGGCAGTAAATGGTCACTAAAATATCTGATCCCAAAAGCATTTTCTGTAACCAAAGCCAGGTCTTAGACTCACCATACTTCTAATGATGTGAACAGCATATAACACCCTCTTTTTCCTTCATTGGCTAAAAAAAAAAAAAAAAAAAAAAAGTATAAATTTAAATCTCTGCTTATATGGTATTTAGTTTTTATTGTCCATGTGGCTTATTTCTACTGCAACTGTAAAAATAAGATATTTACAATAGTGATAGTTCCTATAGCAGGAGAAGAACAGCTCCAGGGATGAATAGATCAAATAATTCAACTGATGTCATTACAACATGGATTGTTTTGTTTTGTTTTGTTTTGCTTTTTCTTTCCAGAGGTATTCTTTCAGCTGTGGTCTCTTCTATAAAACTTCTGACTCAGACAGATTTTCTTTGTGTGGTGGCAAAGATGGTCATTGGCAGCCTCAGGCTTACCTAGGTTTTAAAGGTCACTATCACAGAAAGAAGAACTGGTTCTTTAGTGGATGGTTTCCCGTGTTCAATCAACCTGGCTTAAGCTATATTCCTATCCTGAATCAATCACTTTAATTAGAATTCTCCAGTATTGCAAGTGACCAGTCCTGTGCCATATCCCTTACTTCTGTAAGGTGTACACTTAGACCCACCAAAAATACAGACTGAAAATTGGAGCAGGTCTCCTATGCTGGACAAAGTTATTTTTAGTACATTTGTGTGTGTGTGTGTGTGTGTGTGTGTGTGTATGTGTGTGTGTGTGTGTGTAAAACAACCTCCTTTTGTAGCTTGGGAAACTAGAAAGATATTCGTCTTAGAGGCCAATAGTTATCAAAGTATTCTGACTTTTCTAAATTGTTTAGCCCTGTGCTTTTGGTTAAGCTAAGTGGGTAAGAATAACCTCGGTTTCTTAACCTCTAAAATAAGTATGACATGCATAATTATAACAGGCATTAAATAAGACATAAAAATGTATATTGTTGTAATAACGCTGTATAATAAACAACCTCAAATTTTAGTAGCTTAAAACAAGTTTATTTTTCAACTCTAAGGTTTGGCTATGATTCTGCTCTGATCGCCTGGTTTGGCTCTTGGCGACAGTATATTCACATTGGCTCATCATGTTTCCTCCTTCTGAGACCAGCAGCTACCCAGGGTATGCTCTTACCACAGAGGGCAGAAGCATAAGAGGGGAAGGCAAACCACAGAAACACACCTAATGGCTCTGCTCACATTACATCTGTTGACATCTCACAGGCCAGATCAAGTCACATGATCAAGCCCATACTGGAGTAGGCAATTCACTCCCCCTACTATGCTCAGAGGCTTTGAAAATTCACTGGAAGAGGATGCGGATGTATAACTCCGCCACACAGAAGGGCTGAAGAACTTGAATAATCACCCAAATTAACACACACACATCATTGTAATTCACCTTTGGAAAACCACATTAGGATTTAAGATAAAGGATTTATGATTAGAGAAAGTGGCTGAAATCTGAGGTAACACTCTTTCTTGCCTATTTGCCTTTATACGTTTTCCTGTGATCACCAGGGCTCCCCAGTAGCCTTGCTATTGTCTTCCATTAGGGTGCCCCTAACCTGGATCTTCTATACTCCCTTCTTGGTAATATTAAGGATAGGCCAGGGAACCTGGGTGGCTCAGTTGTTAAGCATCTGCCTTCAGCTCAGGCCATGATCCTAGAGTCCCAGGATCGAGCCCCACATCGGGCTACCTGCTCAGCAGGAGGCCTGCTTCTCCCTCTCTCACTCCCCTGCTTGTGTTCCCTCTCTGGCTGTGTTTCTATCTGTCAAATAAATAAAATCTTATAAAAAAAAAAAAAGAAGTGGTCAGTTTTAGGTTATAATCAAACACTAGAGACAGTAGAGTCAAAAGTAGAGAAAGAACCTAGGTCCCTGATGACTTTGTGAGCCCAGGACTATCAACCCCTGAACTTCTTACATGTCACAGAAAAGTCAACCCTTAATTTGTTTAAGCTACTGTTCGGGAGGGGGGCAATTCTGGTACTTGTAGCTGAACAAAATGATGTCATAGATTCCTGGTTGATGTCCACTGGCTGTGATTTTGAAAGTGGAGACATGCAGAACTCTCACTGTGAAAGGAGCAGAGACAGAAAAAGAACCAAACTGTGGCACAACAGCTTTCTTGGCCATGACTGAACAGGAAACACTGACAACCAAAATCACATCAACAGCGAGCACTTTCCTTTTATTTCTCTCTGCTAAGATTTATGGCGCTCTTTCCACAGACCAAGTGCTATACCCTTTTATATACACCACTTCATTTAATCCTCAAAACAGTCCTTTCAAACACTCAGCATTATCTCTGTGTTATTTAATAAAATATTTACTACAAAACAAAGGACAAATAAGTTATTTACCCAAGGCCAAATCGCCAGATTCAAACATAACCTGTCTGACTGCTAGATCCCATTTACATTTTAAACTTTATATACTATGGCATATTTTTTAAATGAGCAGGTATTGCTTGAAAGACAAACAGACCAAATATAAAGAATTAATGAACACCTATGCTCTTAGGCACTGTGATATGTTCTTTCTCGACATTCTGAAACTTTGAATAAGAACAACTAACTGACCATCAAGGAAGAAGGTGGGTGCAGTTATGTTCCACATGAACAGGGAAAAGGCACCAAGCCGCGTTATCCATTAATTATATGCTACACACTGTGACCAACCAGAAAATAAGAGTTAAATTGATTTCTTGCCAATTCTTCACTTTTTAGAAGGGGTAAATGCATGATTATCATAATAGTTCTGAATCAATAGAAAGTTTTCTAGTATTTGAGACACAAATGGAAACAGGAAACTGTCAGTGTCCTACTTGAGAAGAAAAGAAAAAAAAAGAGAAGAAAGGATAAGAGGGATAAATAACAGGGAGAGATAGGAAGGAAGAAAGAAAGCCGAATCTTAATCTCCAAAATTGGATTAGCAAATCCACTGAATTGCTTGAATTCTGAACCACTTCAAGGACAAATGTGAACAGTAGCTCTTACTCATCGCCTGTGAGTACATAACACGTATATTTCTATGTGTGATAAGGAGAGGGAAAGGATTACAACTGTCCCACAATCTCAAATGGACAGGTATCCCCCTACTTCTTAAAAGCTCACCTTCACACCACTTTGCTTTTATGGAAGACCTACATTGGTACCTGTTTTTGTTAACTGCAAGAAATCCAAAAAGAATTTTTGCTTTTATGAAGAATAGGTGAAAAGTGAAGATAGTGTTGACGGTTCAATCTGCAGTTATTATAGACGCAGGTTGCACCCCAAGGGCTGAGAGTGGCTCCACCTAGCTACTGCCCTGGGAATGGCATTCAGCTTCTCAGCATCAGCCACCAGAGGTCTGAGCTGTGTGTGTGTGCATCTGTGCTTTATTTCAATGGATTTTGTGCATCCAGTAGCAAAATGTGTGCTAAAGCAACAGAAAACCTACAAAAGGTTATTTTTGGGGTCTCGGAATACATGATTTCTTTCCATGGAAATTAATACCAATTGCTTGTTTGCTTTATACCCTTTCAGTTTACAAAAGGTTCCAGAGGAACATTCTGCTTCGAGATAGAAGGGGAAACCTGTATTAGGTCCTTATTCAAGAAATGTTTATTTTCTTCAATATGTAAAATAATACATTAGGTGCTGTGAGAAGAAAGGCAAGGAAGATGAAGTTGTATAAAATGCAAACCATAAACTCAAAACTTTCACTGTCTAGAAAGAGGTGAAATGCAAAGATACTGTTGCTCATCTCCTAAATGAATTAACTAAATTAGCAGATATTTATCGAGTGGTGACCTTATACCAGACACTGTCCTAAGTAACTAGGGTAGGCCGGTGAGCAAGAGACAGAACTCACTGTTCTTGTGACTTTTATATTCTTTAAAAAATGCCACTGAACCCTACCATTATGTATAAGAATATAGCAGATACTTTCCATTTTGCTTTCCAAAATTCACCAGCCTCATTGCAATTAGGCAGTGACATGTGAATAGTTCTAGTCAATGAACTATTAGCAGAAAGAAGACGTCACTTCTGGGTTGAAGCAATGAAGAATCAAAGATTACATTCAGTATCTCCCATTTCCCCTTTCTCTGCCTCAGTGAAGCTAAAATCACACTTTGAAACTTGCCAGGTCTGAGTCTCTAAGGTATTACACGGAGCAGAACACCACAACAACCTCCATGGGTTGGATATGAAACACGAACAAAAACAAATTTTCTTTGTTGTCACATGCCATTGAGTATTTTAGGAGTGTTTGTTACCACAGCGAAATAGAGCATATGTTGACCAATACAGAAGTGCATTTCTTACTGTCTTTGTAGCCAGTGCTCTAGACAGGGGTCTGTCAACAGAGGGTAGTTAAGAAATCATTTCAATGAAAGCAAAGTTTTAAGAGGGTATGAAGGAAGAAAAAAATTATTTTGGTTTGTAATGTCAAAGAGGAGTTTGTGGGAAGGGTGGCATTTGAGCAAAGAAAATGTATGGAATTTTGATGAGGACAGTAGCTTTTGGCCTTAAACAGACCTGGACTTGATTCCCAGCAGATCAATCAGCTATCCTGCAAAAGTCTCTTACTCTCCCTGAGCCTCATTTTCTTTATCTTTATAATGGACATAATGCCTAGCCCTGAGTATTCTGTGAGAATTGGATAAGAACACTAGCAAAGTGTTATATAACTTGATCACAGCAAAAAATTTATATACAAATTTAGAGACATTGGTTGTGTGGAGGCAGTTATGGTGGTGGGATGTTTGGATCTAAGAGTGGGAAAGTGTAAAACTTACCTGGCAACTAGGTATATGTTCATTGTAGCTACAGCTTCTCGCATTAAACTTAGTAATGGCACTTGGCATTTGTGCAACATTTTACAGTTCCAAAAACACCTCAGTGTGGATCATTTCACATGTTCTTCAAATCAACCCTCTGAGAGAGTTCTTTAGGACTTAGCATTTAACAGATGTGCAGACTGAGGGTCAAGAACACGCAAATAATCATCGAAGCATATTAATGGCAGTGCTGGAACTGAAGCTTCTGTTTTCTGATAAGACAGTGTCTTTATTTTTCTTTAGTATTCCAAGCACCGTAAAGAAGGAGCTCAGTACAAATCACAGAAACTTCTCTGCAAGGTACCCCTACTGTTTCATTGGCCAAGGTCCATTTGTGCAACACTGCCTGGTCCAGCTGTGCTTGTGATGAAGTTCTGTCTCAACGAACCTGGTATCAGATTCCAGAAATCCTATAAAGGGGACCACAGGAAGAAGTAAATGGCTGTGACCTCCTTCTCCACTTTATAATTACGTGTCTCCATAATTCTTATATGTATGTTTTCCAAATCAATCCATAACCTGAGGACAAGGGCACCTGTTTAAGCAGATTGCTGAGAAAGCAAGCAGGAGAAGGTGAAGAAGTTAACAGGAATCCCAACAGCATTACTTCATCATAGTGACTTTAGCTTCTGAAATGCCAGTAAACACAGGTAATTGCACTGACTTCTCTAAGTCTGGGTTTTGTTAAATGTCACATATTGGCTGGCAAGCAACTACACTTGTTGATTGTTCTCATATACAAGACAAGACCCATACCAGTGCCAGTTGCAGGTGCATAAGATCTCTGATTCTTCCAGTGAGGGCAATTTAAGATCCCCATGCTGTGTTACTGCAGCTTCACATCTGTGAGTGCTGAGATGTCCTCATGAGGTAAATGCTTTGAGTAAACCAAGACCAAATAAATCTAATTTTTGTTAATTGGAAAAGTGTCAAGGGTGACAGCCAAGGTAGCCAGCAAGCATCAAATATGGACTCTCGTGGTTTTGTAGGACTTTAGAAATGGAAGGTGCGTCATTTCCATTTCTCTCCTTCTGCTTCTAGGCCATCTCCTTGTACAAGTTTAATAACATCACCATCTTTAGAAGATGATTCTTTCTCTTCTCTGAGATCTTCTCTCAAAACTCATAGGGCTAGATACCTGGCTCAAAGAAGATACCTGACTAATAGCTTATCAGTCTTTCTCTTCTAACAATCTCAAAAGAGATAGGACAGACTTGGAGACTGGGGAAGTGAGTGATATTTAGAGTAAAGCACTAACCTAAAAAGCTACAAATAACTATGTTCCCCCTGAAACTGTCTTATTCCTTTGACTTGGCTGTTTAACTTTTCCTCAGATTACCTGAGATACACAATTAAGCTTCCAGGGTTTTTCTTCCATTTACTTAAAAGAACTGGATAAAGCTCTGTCTTTTTTCCCAGTCACACTGCTGTTAAGACATCAATTTCATTAATTCAGGATAAAAGCTGCTGTCACTTTTCACTGGCCTTTCCTCCCTCAACCAAGGGCAAGGCCTGATCATCCTTTCCCTCAAATCCATCTACACTTTATACATTCCCACAGCTCTGGCCTTCATCTAGGCTTTCACCTCTTAACTTGTCATCTCTAGTCTTGCCTCCTTCCAGTGAATTCTCTGATCCAAAGGAAAATCAGTTTTAATAGGGGGAGAAATTAAGCCAGTGTTACTAAGTCTCCCATTTGCTCAAATATTTCTTATTCCCTGCTCATTGTATCCTTCCTAAGGATCATTTTTCTTTTAATCTTTATGCTCATTTGACAGATGAAGTAACTGAGACATGTTAAGCAAACTTCTCTTGGTCACATAGTTGGTAAGTGATGAAGTCAAGCTTCAGACTTAGGCAGACAGACTCAAGGACACATACTTTCACCTATTTGCTAAGAATTAAGCTTAGAGATATTTTACAATCCTACATGTTAAGCGAGGGAAAGGATAAATCTAGACCTCTCTGATCCATGTCTTTCCCTCTATACTGAGTTATGCTCATGCCCTTCCCTAATTTAAAACTTCTTTTGGCAACATATTTCCTTTTACTGACATCAAGGCCCTTCAATTTGGCTCTAACTAAATTTCCCGGCCTTAATCACCCATCCTTATCTTTCTGCCGTATACATAAACCACCTTTAACCATTTTCTCTTGTTCTCTTCTTTCATATTTCAATCTAGAAAACTCTTCTCCATCACAATCAAACTTAAATATTTGTGAAGAGTCTGCAAATACCCTATTAAACTCAAACTATTCACCTATTCTGAAGAAAACCTTTCATGGCTACTCCAAAATCTCCTATACAGGAAAATGTGAGGGAGGGGAATTAATAGGAGAAAGATCTAGCAAACTTAATTACATAACATTAATTTTCAAGGAAGAAGAGTCCACATAAGCAAGGTTCCTTGAAGCTTAATCTTCATTTCTATCTCTCTATTCATTCTAGAGCTTCTCTAGAGTTGGGAATGGTTTCTACTCTTCTTTATTATACCTTAGTAACTAAATGTCCATTGTGCATGCAGTAAAAACTCCAAAATTTTATTCTTTAAACTATGCCATTTGATTTTTCTTATCCACATCTTACTCTATGATTAATCTACACCATTTTCAACATGGCCTTGAATAATTTTAATGACAATAATAATGGGGTGCTCTATCAGCTTAAACCAATCAATACCCAAACTCAGGCCTGCTATTCACTAGATGGTCTAACAACCTTGTATGTGTGAATCTGTTGTTATTTCGCATTGGGGATTATATGTGATTTCTACCAGAAGAAGAAAAGTAGGAGAACAATAAGGGGAGAATAAAGAAATAGGAAAAATACAAATAGAAGGGGTAAGAACAATAAGCAAAAAAAGGAGAGAGGAAGAAGAGGAGCAGGCAGAGAAGGAAAAGACTTAGGGATATAAGGAAAAACTGCAGGAAGAAGAACCAAGTCTAATTAATTCTTATTGTATACCACATACCATACTACCTGTTTCAGATTCTCATAATGGAGCCAAGAAGTAGAAAATTATATTCTCATTTTGCGTATGGGGAAATACAGGTTTGGAAATTTTGAGGAAGTTCCCTTGTGGTTATAGTCTGATAGGTGCCAGCGCTGGCACCGAACTCTAGTCTGTGACATTCTGTGTTCATCATTCTGATGCATCATCTCTCTTTGGTCTCTCTGGTAAAAGCAAAGCTTTTACATCAAACTGAATTTATGCTCTTCATCTGCCCCATGGAAACACTACAGATATTTGTAGGATGTGACATATTTCTCCATGGTCGTTTCTTCCCCAGTTTAATACCCTTTTGTTTTTTCAATAGATTCTCAAACAATATTTGACTTTTACTGAACTTTTAGGTCACTGTCTTCAGTCAGTGTCTCTCTCCCTCTGGTTTTCATTATAACCATTGAGACTCCCGGGGTGTTACTCACAGTTACTTCTCTAAACTGCCCAACAACTCTTCTTGTCTTGGAAAAGAGAGATAACAATAAACTATTTCTGTCTTTTCATTTGCTTGAACCCAGAATGAAGCAAAAGACTATGGCCTGGAGAATCTTATTTAGAGAGACAATATAGCTTTGGTAACAGTAAAATCTGGGTTTATAGACTTACCTACACCACTTATTATTTGTATGGTCTTCATTAGATTATCCATAATATCTAATATTTAGATTATCTTTCTATAAAATCAGATATTAATATCTACGAATAAGATGTTAAAAAATAATCAAGATAGTACATATCAAGCAAAAGGCACACAAGAAGCTCTCAGTAAATGGTCTTCATCAGCATTTTTTTTTCCAGTAATAGTGCCCATTCATCCTCATTCAGACTCATCAAACTATGCTCACTAGTGAAGCACAACCTTCTATCTTCATTCTAAGCTATGAAACAACTTGGTTATACCCATGTTTTCAAGGATCATATAATGCATAAGTTAGACTTACAGAGTTTCTCCCTATGACTTAAATTTATACCTAAAGAAACAGCATGTGAGATAAAATAAAGGATTTTCTCTCAAGTCTATGGTTGGCTAAAGTCAGAACTAGAAGTAGAATGATGTTTGCAAACCAAATGCCTGTATCTAAATCACAGTGATTCCCAAGATTCAAACTTGGGTGACACAATGATGTTGACTAATGGAATACCAATCCAAGTATTTTGTCTAGGTCAATAATTTTTCTTAAGTCAAAAGAACAAGAATAAGAGATAGCAAAAAGAAAATTTATTTGTTGAAAGGGACATTTGAAACACTTCTTAAGAAATCAATTATGATTACCTTGTCGCCAAGTTCAGCCATACTCACGGTGGATTCAGCCCTAATGTTTCAGACCTGGCTCTCCCATTGTGAGGTAACCTTGAGTAAGTCATTTCACAGCATTTTAGATTATTGTATCATCTGAACAATGAGTCAAAGTTCTGTCGAGATGATAGACGTAATGAATTTTTAATTTTGTTTTTTGGCTTTAGTTCTATTTTTACATGATTATTGAAATGAATTTATACACAGACAGTTAAGTGCCCAAATCTAAAGTGCAAGGCTAAATATATTTTCACCTATCTATACACAATGAAACCACATTGAGATTAGGATGGGAAATATTTCCTAAAGTTTTCCCTATAATGTTTTATTGGATTAACTAATAAAAATACTAGGATGCCTGGGTGGCTCAGTTGGTAAGTTTCTGCCTTCAGCTCAGGTCATGACCCCGGAGTCCTGGGATCGAGCCCCGCATCCGGCTCCCTGCTCAGTGGGAAGCCTGCTTCTCCCTCTTTCACTCCCTCTGCTTGTGTTCCCTCTCTAGCTGTGTTTCTCTCTGTCAAATAAATAAATAAAATCTTAAAATAATACAGGGTACTAAGTCATATATATAAATAAAGATCTTTAAGATCATATATACAGATCATATATATATATATATATAAAATCACACATATATTTTTAAGATTTATTTATTTGAGAAAGAGAGAGAGCATGAGCAGGGGGAGAGGCTGAATGAGAGAGAGAAAACAGACTCCCTGCTCAACACTGAGCCCGATGTGGAGCTTGAGCTCATAACCCTGAGATCATCACCTGAGCCAAAATCAAGAGTCAGTGACTTAACCAACTGAACCACCTAGATGCCCCTGAACATCACATATTTCTGATGTATGTCCCATGTAGTATTTGTGACCCCTGCCATGTCTTTGCTCAGCAAATTCCATCTTTACCTCCGGTTAGTAACTACAATTCTTACTTCTATGAACCCCAGACTTCACTTTGCATATTCCTGAACTGCATGTAAAAGGAATTATACAACATGTGCTCTCTATGTCTCGCTGCTTTTGCTTAATGCAATATTTCTAAAATTATCCATGTGGCTTTATGCATAATAGTTTGCTCTGGAATATCCTACCATTTGCTTATTCATGCTCTTATTCATGGATCTATATTATTACCAGTTTAAGGATATTATGAATACAGCTAGGATGGTCATGCTTCATCTCTTCTGGTGGATACTTGCACTGATTTTGGTGATTATATACCAGAGTATAAGTATTTGATCACAGCACATGTGCAGCTTAAGGAGACACTCCCGAAGAGGATAAAACTATTTACAATTTTGGCAGCACATGAGAGTTCCAGTTGCTCCACATTCTCACCAACAAATAATATCGCTAGTTCTTTCAGCTGTAGACAAATATTTTGGTGAGTGTACACTGCCATCTCATTTAGGTCTTAATTTGCATTTTCCTGATGTATATCAAGAATGAGAAATTTTTATATATCATCCATTGTATATCCTATTTTATGATGTTCCTATTCAAATATTAAGGTTGCTTATTATTTTTCCAAGTTTTGTTATTGTTTATAGTGGAGGGTAAGTTCAATATCAGCTATTTCATTGTAACCAATTTGTTCTGAAGGTGATTTATAAATTACAAAGTAATGTTAAAACATGTCATTATTCATATCATTTTATTAATAGTATTGTCTTTAATTTTTTTGTGAGAATACTATAATTAGAGAACAGGATTTTCTGACTCTTGCTACTCTCCCAAAATGTCACTCTGCCTTGCAAAATTGTATACTAATGGGAATATTTATTTGTGTAAACCACCAACCTTTGTGATAAGAGTTTTCCATTCTGCATAAATTATATTTCTTTTTTTAAGATTTTATTTTATATTTCTAGCTTTACAGTTCTAATCAAATATGTGAGGAAAAAATCAAGTCATTCATGAGATATTTATTTATTCAACAAATGTTATATCTTAAAAGGTCTGCAGTGGTACAAGTCCTAGGAAGTAGCATAAAACAGCAGAAAAACATTAACTTTGGGAGTCAAAAGACCTGGTTTGGCATACCATTTTTGTCACTTACTGATTACATAAACTTGGGTAATTTATTCAAAACACCCCTGCTTATTATCTTTTCCTGTGTAAATATGCTGGGTCATGTTTTATAGTCTCCCTACTTCTAGGAATTATGACCAGGTTTAACTGGGATTTATTTGAAATATAGTGTTCTAATAAAAACTACCATTTATTGCATGATTACTAAGTATCAAATTTTGATAAGGCACCATGATAATGTCTCATAGGGAATTTTATTAAATCTTTACAACAATTCCATGATGTACATATTATTATTCCCATTTTACAGATAAAGAGACAGGGGTCAGGTAGCATAGCCTGTCTGAAAGCACATACCTGAATTACAAACCCAGACCTATCTACCTGCAAAAGAACCTGTGAAGCCCTCATTACTTTATTTGTGGCATAATCACTAAGTCATTGTGAATGTAGATGGGTCTCATAACTGAGTAAGACAGAGAAACAACACTTTAGTCTCCCTAAAAAATATGTTTTTTTTAGTCAAGGGGGAAAAAGTAGGTATTATAGCCTTACACTTTAATTTGCAAGTTCTATTCCCTTTCAAGATATTTTATTAGGAAGGATTGCTTATACTTTCATTGGGACAAGGGAGAAAGAACAGTGGGGATGGAAGAACTCTTGTTCTCTGGGAATACCCAAATGAGATTAAACATAAAAGATGCTCTCTTTCCCTAGGATCAACAATCATGTCCAAGGAAAAGACCCAAGAACCACCTGCAGCCTCCAATAAACCAGATTTTGGTTTCAGCAGAATATGGGTTGCAGGATTGTCCAGGGAGGTAATAAATGGTGCCAGCTTCCTTGTCTCTACACTGGGGCTCTGGTGTATTCATAATTTGTACATCCAAGATCCAGGGAACTATGCAGTAAGGACATGCTGGGATTTATCTGGCAAGAGAAAACACTCTGAATCTAAAGTGAGCTGGGTTTGCGAACCTCATCTGCCTGGTGTTGGTGAAGACCCAGGGGAGGTAGAAATAGTAGAAATGAGAATGACACCAGAGCCCAAGGAACACTGTCTCCTGGCTTGGCAGGAACTGTGGCTTATCCATTAAGATATAGAGGACTTGGGGAAACACAAGAATGTTAATTAGCAAAACTTCCAACTTTAAGTTATTCTGAAGTTTACAAAATACATTCACACAAACCACCTGAATCCTCTCAGGACCTCAGTGAGGTGTTTTCACTGATCCTCTTCCTTGAGTGAGGATAGCAGAGACCAGAGAGGTCACATGGGCTACACTGCTAATGATAGGCTGAACTCAGGCTCCCTGGTTCCCAGGTCAGTTCAGTAAAGTTTCCTGTTACAGTATGCTGGATTGTTTTCAGGAAACCAGATACGGAGATTAAAGTATCCTGAATCAAATATCAAGTCTGGGGAAAAACAAAACAAAAGAAAACAAAGAGATGAAGTTGAGGCCCAGATGTTGTTACCCACAAGAGCAAGAAAATGTCTTAATTAAAGGCTTGGAAGAAGGAGGAAGACACAAGTGTTATATTCCAGAACAACACAAATGAGAGTGGGGAATTCCGTGGCATTTTGCAGGATGGAAGAGGCTGGATCTAGCATACCCCTGCTCTGTACAGAATCCATTACTAATGTTAGAGTTGTATGATTCTGGGTAAGTCACTCAGCGTCACTGACCATGTATTGCCTCATTTTAAACTGGAAACAGTCAAGGAGGAAAAGGGAAAGGGAAAGAAGAATGAAGGCATGGAAAGAGGGAGGGAGCAGAGAGGAAAAAATAAGGAAGATAATGTAAGGACCAGGAGATAGTCAAATGCAGGAGAAGATTATAAAGAATCACAGCAGTAATGAGATGAAGAAAAATATAGGACTTTGTCCATGAACAGAATAGGATGTTTGGAACTTATTTCATCATTCACACATTAATTCATTTATTCATTCATTCATTTATTAAGTTGCTCATTTTATTCATTCAACAGTTAGTTACTAATAATCAATTTAGTACAATACTACTAGAAAATGAAGACAAAGAAATGGGGCAAAACAGCTCCCGCCTTGAATGAGCTCAGTGTAGAAGATGGACAAGTAAACCTACTACGAATTGAGATTAGACAGGACAAGCACCAGGAGATTATAAAAGCACAGAGAGGTCCTCACTCAATTTTGTGTCTAGTTCAAGGACAGCTGGGTGTTTGGAAAGCAAGGGATTTGGTTAGAGCAGGCCTCTCCTGGAGTAGGTCTCCAGGATGATCGTCAAGGAAGAGTCCAAATTAATCAGACAAGGTGTATGGGGAAGAGGGCTAAGAAATGTATGGGGTCTTCTCAGTCTGAGAGTACAGAACAACGGATACAGAGTAAAAGGTGAGAGAGAATAAGTTTAAGAAAATGAAGGAAGTTTAGTCCTGCTGTAATTTAAAGTATACGGGGAGCAGAGAATTCAGAGATGAATTTAAAGAATCCGGGGAGCAGAGACTGAACAGATTTGCAGAGGCCGGACTGGCAGTTGGATCAGGACATGTGGACTTTTTCCTGAGGACACTAGGCAGTCTATGAGCTCTTTTAACCTAGGTGGTGATATGATTGGTGTTACACTTCTTAACGACCATTCTGGCCTCATGAGAGAAAGAACTGAAAATAAGTAGTGAGCCTGGATGCAGGCAATCTAAGGTGCAAGGCTCTGTGAAGTGATCTTAATAGTGAACGAGGACTCAAATGTGACTCTGGAAGTGGCCCCAGATCCCCAGTACAAGAGTGTGCAGGCTTGAACTAAAAGCACAACTCACGGTGGACATACTCTCTATGAGTAGAGAAGACTCTAGGTCTTCCTGTTCTCTGACTTCCTCTGCTACTCATACCCCATGACTGCACTGATTTACATTAAACAAGATAGCTTCAATTTTAGA
>PITA01024503.1:0-26137 GCA_004023965.1 Spilogale gracilis | reverse complement strand
CACTTAAAGTAGTCCCTTTAACATTTCTCATAAGTCTCATATAGTGGTGATAAACTCCTTTAACTTTTGTTTGCCTGGGAAACTATTCTTATAGTCTGAATGATAACTTTGCTGGGTAGAGTATTCTAGGTTATAGGGTTTTTTCATCATTTTGAATATATCATTCCGTTCCCATCAAAGCTGATACTCCTATGGGGTTTCCTGATATGTAAATATTGCTTTTGCTGATTTCTAGGTTCTCTGTCTTTAATTTTTGACATTTTAACTAATTTATATCTTGGTGTGGAACTCCTTGGATCCATCTTATTTGGGCTCTTCATGATTTCTGAACTTGGATGTCTGTTTTCTTGCCCAGGTCAGAGAAGTTTTCAGCTATTATTTTTTTGAGTTATTTTTCTGCCCTCTTCTCTCTATTTCTTTTTGGGGCCCGTATAATGTGAATGTTAGAATGCTTGCCATTGTCCCAGAGATCCCTTAACTTCGCCTCATCTGAAAAAATACTTTTTCTGTTCAGCACAGGTGCTTTCCATTACCCTGTTTTCCAGTTCACTGATCTATTCTTCTGTACCTTCTGATCTGCTACTGATTCCCTCTCATGTATTTTGCATTTCAGTTATTGTATTCCTCAGCTGCAATTTGTTCTTTTTTATATTTCTTTGTTGAAGTTTCTCTGAGTTCACACACTCGTCTCTGAAGTCAAGTGAGCATCTTTATGATTATTGTCTTGAACTCTTTATCAGATAGGTTGCTTCTCACCGTTTGGTTTAGTATTTTTTTGAGGTTTTGTCTAATTCTTTCATTTGGGCCATATTCCTCAGTCTTGTCATTTTGTTTGACTCTGTGTATTTGTTTCTATGAATTATGTGGAAAACTACTTCTCTTGGACTTAAAGGAATTGCTGTGTGTAAGAGCATTACTGTATAGACCATATGTGTCTGGCAGCTTTGGCTGGTTGGCTGGAGCTTTAGTGGGTGCAGGCTGGGTGTCCTGGGGCCCCTTGCTCTGGGACCACTCTGGTGTGATGGTTGGGTCTGAAGTGGGTACAGACCAGAAGGTTCTGGTGCTCTCCATGCACAGTGTATCCTGGAGGTACAACTGGAGCTGAAGTGAGTGTGGGCTAGGGCTTCTCTGAGTGTGGTGCATTGTGGGTGCTCCAGTGAATTGTCTATAGCTGAAGTGGAGATGGACCTGGAGTGTTCTGGAAGATGCAAACCTGAAAGGACAAAATCAAGCATTGCGCATATAATATTATTTATTGTCACCACATCAACCAAACAGATTACACATTAGCCTCAAAAACACTTGTATATGATGACCATTCTTTTTGGTGATATTTGTTGTAGTAAGGTTAACCTGTATCATTAGTAAAGATCATCTAAATTTTTTAAAGATTTAAGAGAAGGAGGGAGAGACAGAGTGCACCAGTGTGAGGAGGGGTAGAGGGAGGGCAAGAGGGAAGGCAGACTCTGAGCTGAGCACAGATCCTGACTTAGGGCTTGATCCCACAACCCTGAGATCATGAGCTGAGCCAAAACCAAGAGTTGGGTGCTTAACCAATTGACCCACCCAGGTGCCCCATAGACCATCTAAATTTTTAAAATATACTTTCTTCCTTATCCAGATATTTGGATAACCCTGAAGAAATAAATTTTCTAAAATAGTGATCTGATGGGAAGCACCAGATCAGTGGTTGTTAACTCTAGCTGTGCATCAAAAGCTTTTAGAAATACATGGATACTCAAAATAAATGGGTGTGTATTGGGACCTAGCACTTATACTTATTTTTAAATAAACTTGTTATTTTGGGATAATTTTAAGTTTATAGAAAAGTTGCAGAGATATAATAAATTCTCATTGCCCTTCATCCATTTCCCCTAATATTAACATCTTATATTACCATGATACATATATCAAAACTATGAAATTAACTGATACATTAACATTAATGAAACTCTAGATTTTATTTTGGTTTTACCATTTTTCCCACAATTGTTCCATTTCTGGATCCATTCCAGGATACCACATTGCACTTAGGGCACTTGATTTTTGTTTGTTTCTTGTGTTTTTCTTTTGACTTAGTTTTTTTTTCTTTTGAAGTTTTTATTGAGGGTATTATATGTTTATATACAATTGTAATGAATGAATGTAGAGATTTTCTGTACTTTTTCCTCTGTTCCCTCAATGGTTATACTAAATTATAATATAATATGGTACTGTTGATCCGTGAACAATGTGGGTTTGAACTGGATGGGTCCACTTACATATAGATTATTTTTGGTAAAATAAGTATAGTACTGTAAATGTAATTTCTCTTCCTTATTTTTAAACATTTTTTCTTTAGTTTTATTATAAGAATACAATATGTAATATATATGACATACAAAATATATTTTAATCAGCTGTTTATGTTACAATAAGGCTTCTGGTCAGCAGTAGACTATTTAATAAAGTTTTGGGGGAGTCAAAAGTTTTATATGCAGATTTTTGTCTGAATGGAGGGTTGATGTCTCTAAACCCCTGCATTATTCAAGGGTCAACTGTACTTATATTTTTATAAGCTTTTACAGTGGTTTTGATGGATAGCATTTTTTTTGTCCAAAATGTATCTTTGCTGATTTTTCTGATTATTAATATAACTCATGTTCATTTTGGAAAATGTCACAGATAAGTGGAAAGTTGGAAGTGAACAATTACCATTATTTTACTTCCTCCAAAAATGCTGTTAGAATTTTTATATAACCTTCCAGATTTTTTCAACATACATGTAAGCTTAGCTAGATTTTTAAAAGTTTATAAAGCAACATTTACTTATTTAAACAATTCCAGAAATGTAGAGTGGTAACTAGTAATTTTTTTAATGGGTTCTTTTTGGACCTTGTATCTATAACATAGTTATTTATCATATGTGTAATTTTCTTGCACAAAACAGTATTATATAAATGTTGTATGACCTTTTTATTCTATGTCAGTATAAATAAATCTATTTCATCATTTTTAACTACATATAATTCTTCTATGTGACTATATTCATTTAATCATTCTATTGACAGGCATGTGGAGTGTATTTTTTATCATTATAAAAGATACAGATGTAGATACCTACATCTTTGTGTACTTTTATTTTTCTTTAGGAGTCACTGGTTTTAGGTGTATCTGGAGTCTATTTTATAAAACCTTTAAAGATTTTATTTATTTATGTGAAAAAGAGAGAGAGCATGAGAAGAGAGAAGCAGACTCTCTGCTGGAGCAGGGAGACTGATATGGGGAGACTGATATGGGACTCGATCCTGGAACTCCAGAATCATGACCTGAGCTGAAGGCAGTTGCTTAACCAAGTGAACCACCCAGATGTTCTGGAGTCTATTTTAATATGTCAGTCTCTTACAATCATCATACACATGTAATTTGAACAAAATATATGATTGATTTGATGATTTCCTAAAAATTAAGACACTATATTATGGACTATTAAGTAGTCACATTCATTAAGCAACAGTGCACATTCACTGCTGAAGCCGAACAAAAAATAATTTGAAATCAGGATGTTGAAAAATAAAACTTTTAGTCAAAGTTCAAGAAACCTTACCAGACTTACCCTGTCCCTGCCAACATAAATAAAGATTTGTTCACTTCTAGAACTTTATTTTATCTCTCCATACTGAAAGGTCTGCAATGACAGGTTCATGTCTCTCATTTATCATTATTTGCCCAGTGCCTGGCCCACAGAATGTGCTTGGTAACAGTTGTGCAAATTGTTGTAATAGCGATCCACAGTCTACTCTATTGATCATTTCAGATGGAGACATTTCATCAGTCAGAAATTCATGTTTAGTTCAATCACATAAGAAAATAGAAGTCAAAGCTTATGTCTCCAGTCCCCCTAGAAATTCACTGTCTACTGCTGCTATCAAGGAGACTGCATGGGATTGCCCTCCTAAAAGCCAGAAGGAGCCAGAACAGAAGATTTGCAAGAAGCCTAATCTGGTGGTAAAGCCTTTACAGCTGGTAAGGAGTAACAACTTTACTGGAAATTTAGCATTATGAAAAGCAACTGAAAGAATATTTCTTTAAACCCAAATTCTACTTTAGAAAAGTCTTATTTCTAGATACATGATTTCTTAGAGCAGAGATTTGGTCTGAGGTCACCTTATGCAGCATTTATTCTGGTTTTCAATATTTGTATAATTAATTTCATTCAGATCTCATTTTGAAGTTCTCAGGTAGCTTTGAAGATTTGCCAGTTTTCTCAAGAGGTTATAGCCAATGCTCGGTCCGTGTTTTTTAAAATGTAGGCTGGAAAACCCTCGGGGGCTTCAGAGGGAGGAATTGAGGAGCTTTGTTTTAGCTGTAAGTCTCAACAACTGCTGCAAGTTGCCCCTGCCTCCTGTCCTCAATGATAGGGTGCTTTTCCTTTTTTCTTTTTCATTACATGGCCGCACAATTCTTCCTTTTTGTGTTCTCCTCTCCTTTTTATTTATTTTATTGTTAAGGAATTAATTACTTACTCTTCTCTTCTTCTACCATCTGTACCTGGCTTCTTTCATGAAAGGAAACATTTTTGTTTGGGAAGTCTACTGCATATTTTCTAGACAAAAAGAGAAAAGCCTAAAGGAAAAGAAGATATTTTATAATAAGAGTGTTTGAGAAACCCTATTTTTGGTTGGAAGACTAGTGTGAAATTTAATGCATTCTTTACAGTTACCTTTGTTGGTAAGGTTGGGTAGGATGACTCAGCCTGAATATTTTAAGTACCATATTTGCAATTTTGTATGGGACAACTGTATAACATGCTTTTGATATCATAAGACAGTAGTTTTCCTATATTAATGCAGGTAAGGATCACCTAGGGAATTAAAAAAAATATTTATTTGATAAAAAGCACAAGCAGGAGGAATGGCTGGCAGAGGGAGAAGCAGGCTCCTCGCTGAGCAAGGAGTCCATGTGGGGTGCCATCCCAGGACCCTGGGATCATGTCCTGAGCCGAAGGCGGATGCTTAATCCACTGAGCCTGCCAGGCGCCCACCTAGGGAATTCTTTAAGTGCATAACTGGAGGCCCCACTTCCAGGTACTCTGTATCAGTATGTCCTGGCTAATGCCTAAGAAGCTTCATTTTTATAATTTCCCCAGTGATTCTGATAAAGATGACTCATGAAATATACTTTGAGAAATGTCATAGTTTCGAATACCACTTAAAGTTTTTTAGTGGTTTCTTTTCTTTAACTTGTAGCAAGTAAAAGTTAACAAATCACAGCTCAACCTGGCAATGGCAAATCATGATATCCCACCAGATGCTGTACGGGACAAGCAACTATGCAGACTGCCGCCATTAGATACCAGTACCCTTGTGGGGGTCTTTGTGGAGTATATCATCTCTCCTAGTCAATTCTACATTCGAATCTATAGCAGGGATTCATCAGAGTTACTTGAAGACATGATGATTGAGATGCGGTAAGAGTCTGTTGTTTCCAGTTTATTTTTCATATATCTCATTCTAAATCAAAAGTTCTCAACATTTTGGTTTTAGGGCTTTTAAAAATTAAGGACTCAAGAACTTCTGTTTATTGATATTTATCTTAGCAATTAAAACTAACATTTAAATATTTTTTGTTTAAAAATAATATCAATTTAAATAACATAGTTCTGCAAAATTTGATGAATTTAATAACATAGCTCTGTGAAAAATAAATATTTTCCAGAAAGCAGAATATTGGCATTATTCTACATGTTTGCAGATTTCTTTAATATCTGTCTTAATAGAAAAAAGTTTGATTTTAATATTTGATTTTGTCTTTAATCTCTTGAGGTACATTGTTTTGGTTGAAGTATAGGAAAACATCTGGCCTCATACAGATACATCCTTGGGAAAAGGAGTATTTTGATAGCCTTTTCAGAAAATTGTGAATCTTCTTTGATATTTTCAGAAAATTTGTGAACATTCCAAAACTTGGCAAGTGATAGTTTTTTAAAGATTAGTTGCAGTGTGGAGTTTGAACTTTTCACACTCTACTGCATTCAATCCATTGGTCTTCCTTTACACCTTGAATGGACCCAGGACTGGTTATACAGTTGCAGGCTCCAGTGCAAAATCAAAATGCAAGGTGCCAAGTTTATTAAAACAAGCATAAGGCCCTTCTAAGTGTGGACTCAATGCAGCTGGCCCTGAAAAGAGAGGGTCTTTTACCACCACTAATAATTTTAAAACACCATGCACTGGTAACTTGGAAAATACTGGTTTGCTGAGTTATGTAGATCTTCCACATTTATTAGTATCACCACCGATCTCATTGGAAAAGTATTACACATTAGGGAACTGTCAAGCTCGTGGTGGTAGATGCAACATTTCCAAAATCCTAATTTTCACTTGAAGGCCTTAAATTTTATCGGTGATGACAAATACTGTCAGTGTTTTCCTTGAAGTGACAGGCTCATCTCATTTGTGAGAAAATGTGTGTCAGCTACCTAAGTCTGAATAAACAAAGTTTGATAATGGTCCTTCCCAGCAAAAATGGTGTTCCATGAGAACAGTGGCTCATTCATTTTCCAAGTAAAAATATTTCACAAAAAGAGCAGCTAGTTTAATTCACAACTCAAAGTGCTTTTCCTTAAGACAACTTGAGAAGTGTTTTCTATGTATAGTATTTCCATTTTTGTCACACAGAACATTGAAAAGGTGGTCACTCAGTGGTTGAGATTTAATAAACAATTTTTATTTATCAAGGACATTTTTAAGTGACATTGGCTTCTTTTTTATTCTTTTTTCTTTTATTGTGAGTGTGTGGCAGTGACAGGTAAATGAAGCTAGTAAAGTTTGGTGCCACTGCCTTGATTTTATACCATCACTGCAAATGCTAACACAGTGAAAAGGGCAAATCGCTATTTTCACAATAATACAGAAATATTAAAATAGTCTTGTCCTTATGGACTTGTTGAAAGGGCATCAGGGTCCCAGGGCTTTGGAGAACTACACTATAATCTCTTTTCTCTGCTGAAAATGATGCCCTTTCTTAGTAAAAAACCATGTTAAATGTGTTCATTTGCAGTCACTTTAGACTTATTCAAGAACAGCAGTGTCTCATTTTTACATTGGTGTCACATGTAAGAATAATTTATTACATACCTCTCTAAAAGAATTCCATTTTTTAGTCTAATTTTAGCACATTATACACTCCACTCCTCTCTCACCCAAGAACACCTGGCATAATGTAAGTCACATAATAATCACTCAGCAAAAATATTATCATATATTCCGTTCCAGTATGCCTGTAAGATTTAGTATGTATTTTAAAGCACACTACCCTGAAGTCACTTTAACTCTCTAGGCCGAGTCTTCATATCTCCAAAGTATAGGGATAGTGATAATACCTGCCTCAAAAAATTATGAAGATTAAAGTACTTAGAAGGGAATCTAGCTCAAAAGTTGGTTGCTATTATTATTAATACCATATGTGCTGTGTGCTTGGGATGTTGAGGCATGGAGTATGAGGGGAAGACAAACATGGTCTTCACCTTTGTCAACACCACGATTATCTGGGAAAATAGGGGATGTGTGGGGCATTGCATGAGATGGTAGTTCTGCCTGGGCAAGGTAGAAGGGAGCTTCACAAAGGAGATGCTTGAGCTCTGCTTAAAAAATAAGTAAGAATTTGCCAGTCAAGAACGTGTGAGCAGACATGTGCAGGCAGTCACTGGCACCAAGGCCAGCATTAGCAATGGGAGTAGTGTTGTGCTCTGGGAGCAACAAATAAGGAAGTGAAGTCACCACTGTGTGAGGTTGGGTGGACAGTGACTAAATGTGAAACTGGAATGCTAGGGGAGAGCTCGAGTATGAACACCATGGGAAGGGATTCTGACTTACTCTATAGATAGTGAGCAGCCCCTGAAGGTTTTTAGAAAGTAGGGGCATCATCAGCTTTGTATTTTAGGATAACTCTGGTTGCCATGTGGAAGGAGGGTGAAGTGAACAGGAGAGCATCCATTACTGTGCTAGTCTTGGTAAGAGCATGCAAGTGGAAAGGAGAGAGAAATTGGAGAGAATTTGAAAAAGTACAGTTGTCAGGGCTTGGTGACAAGGATGGGGTTGAGAAGGCTAAGGGAAAATAGGAAACTTGTGTTGACTTTAGAGATTGGGTAGGTTTGAGCTGGGGTTAGAAGCTTGCTCCTGGTGCCTCTAAGCTGATCATGAGGTAGGGAATTGACAATGTTGAGTGCACAGTATTAGTTAGGATTAGGTTTAGCCACTATTACAAAGCCATAACTTAGCCATAGTAGCATAAAGAAGATAAAAATTTATTTCTTCTTCCCATAATAGTCCACATATAAGTGCTACAGACTAATAGGGTAGCTCCATGGTGTTAGGGACACAAGTGTTTCCTGTCCTTCTGTAGCAGTGTATTGCCCCATGTGCGTGCTCCAGGAGGTAGCTTGCCACCACATCCACCAGCTCCTCATTCCAGCCAGTGGGAAGGAGAAAGAGAAGAAGGGAGGAGGTTGGAGGCATGCCATTTTCCTGAAAGACATGAGCTGGAAGTTCTATACTTGATTTTTTTTTTCAACTGTGGTAGAACACACATAAAATTTACCATCCTAATCACGCATACTCTACTTTTTCTCACATCTCTTTGCTCTGAACTTAGTATTCACATCCAGATGTAAGGGAACCTGGGAAATCTGAATGCCTATATACTCACTTAAAATTTGAGACTAGGGGAAGAAGAGAGGAGAATGAGAATCGGTGGACAACTAGCACTTTTTCCATACCGCTGTAAATAAAGTTTTAAATTTCAGAAGTGCTTCAGAGTCTAAAGATCGAGATGGAGAATCAGCAGTTTATCTGTAGTGTAATAAGACTTAAAATGGGTGAGATGGTGCTGTGTACAGCTAGAATTATAATAGTTGAGTGTCTACTGGATTTGGACTCTGTGCCAAATATTCACATATTTGAACTAAGGTTTTATCATCCTCTCCATGTGCAACAAGTTAACTGACGCACAGAAAGACAAAATTACATGGCTAGTAAATGATGGAGTCAGGATTTGAGCCCATGTCATTGGCTCCAAAGCCTGTTTCTATTATTTTATACTTCCCAAAAAGAAGAGCCTAGAGAACCCAGACCTTTTTTTTTTTTTTTTTTTTTTAAGATTCCGTTGATTTAATTGACAAACACAGCCGGAGAAGGAACATGAGCAAGGGGAGTGAGAGAGGGAGAAGCATGCCTCCCGTGGAGCAGGAAGCCGGATGTGGGGCTCGATCCCGGGACATCGGGATCCATGACCTGAGCCAAAGGGAGATGCTTAATGACTGAGCTACCCAGGTGCCCCAGAACCCAGACTTTTTAAGACAATTACAGAGCCACTATAGGAACAATTATTGACAAGGAAGAAGTAGGAGGAAACATTGTATTGGAAAGTAGGATAAAGGTTGAAAGAGGACAGGGTCAGAGTTGTGCTGCAGAGAAAGCAAGGGTATCGAAAGCTGTGGGACTTGGGAATTAACAGGCCACTGATGTCTTAAAAATGCCCATTTTAGGACATGCTGATTAATAAAGTTGGATTACATTTTGTTCAGAGAGTATGAGCTTAAATGAATGTGTAACTTTATTTTGAAGAAGTTTGTTGATGAGGAGATTTGGATAAGAAAGAGGAAAATAAAATTATTAATAAGCATTAATCAGAAATTGTAGGGATTCTTTTCCTTTTTGCCAAGACTTTCTTGCTCTTGATACATCAGTAAAAATGATCTTGGTATTTTCTTCCCCCATGCGATTCCCTGTATTATGGAATTTTGTAGGCGCTGCTATTCTAATCAGCTGGTTTCTGATCGGTACACCATGCCAGAGTATTTCATCCAGCCAGGACATCTCTGTTGTGTAAGGATTTCTGAGGATAAGTGGTGGTATCGGGTCATTATCCATCGAGTCCTTGGGAAGGAGGAAGTTGAAGTATTCTACCCAGACTTTGGAAATATTGGAACTGTTCAAAAGTCCTCCCTGAGGTTTCTCAAGTGAGTTAACAAATCTTATTAAATTATTCTTAAGTTTCGAATCTTTGTGCTGAAGCCACGTGGAGTTAGGATCACTCTTTCTTTTCTCTTGTATTCCTCATTCCATCCTTCCCTCCCTTCTGTCACTCTTTGCTCTTAGTGCAAATGGACTTGGCAAACGGTTCCTTAGTTTCACGGGGGGATTATAATCTCTTATGTCTTCTTTCACATGACTGAATCTGAATGGACCGTGAGACTAAATTCCAGTCTCTTATTAAGAAAATGGTTTTTTGGGTCATGCTAAGAGTTACATTTATATAGCATGAAGATTGGTTTGTTCCTGCCTAAAATTTAATTGCATGGTTTTCACAGATTATTATATTTAAAAAATTTATTTCTTAGATTGCTTTAAAGTGTAAGACATTAACTTAAACATGCATGAATAAAATACTCTGAAGTGGTGTGAATAGCTAAAATCAAGAATGGATTAGAGATTCCATGAAATGCATTTAAAAATATGATTAAATAATTTGTGTATTTGATTATCTCTTGCAGATGCTGCTATACAAAGCTTCCAGCTCAGGCTATCCCTTGTTCTTTGGCTTGGGTGAGACCAGTAGAGGTATGTTTTGTTCTCCATTTAATCAGCAAACATTTGATATTGAGAACAGTTCTAGGATCTCAGGATACAAAAATGAAACATGGAATGAGCCCTACAGTGAGAAACCACTGTGAATAGTCTGGAAGATAGACGAGACAGCAGTCAGTGTGCTGGGTTGTATTCGCTATAGGGCTACTTACAGTGTGGGGTAGAGCAGCAGCAGGAGTGCGCTTCTCTATTGGGGGTAGGCAGGGATGACCCTGCAGTCGAGGTGGCATTGGGCTGGAATTTCGAAGGAAGATTAGGAGTGTAACTAGACAAAAAAGATGCTCCAGCCAAAGGGAAGGTAACATATAACATCTCAAATTTGAGAAATGGTAAGTGACTCAGTTTGCTTTCATGGCAGCAGATGAGCTGGTGAATGGCAAGTGATGTGAGAGAAACAGGACCCTGAGTGGGGAAACATATCCGTGTTCAGGAGTCTGGACATGGTCCTTTACATACTGGGGAGCAACTGAAGGACGTACCTAGGGAACCACCATACTCAGTTACCTGTTTTTTAAAGGATTCTCTGGTAACATAGTTGTGTGAGATGATTGGAGTGGGGTAAAGCGGGAGGCATTTTCATTCATATATTTGTTTATGTAGTTTTGACTATCATGCACCTAACTTCGTGTATTTCCCTCAGAACTCTCTCTCTTTTTTTAAAGATTTTATTTGAGAGAGAGGGGAGAGAGTACATGAGCAGGGGAAGTGGCAGGTAGATGGAGAGAGCTCCCTGCTCAGGGATCATGGGATCATGACCTGAGCCACTCAGGTACCCCAGAACTCTTAATATATATGCATACACACTTATTACACTACATTTATCTGTTTAACTTTAAGTTACCAGTTGTTTACATAAAACAGAAGAAAGAAAAAGAAAGCATTACTTATTATTCTACCTTTCGCACACATTCAATTTAGAGCTTTGATGTGTGTTTCAGTTTAGTTTACTGGATGTTGGGGGTCAGAATTTTTGTAGGGTTTTCAGGATTACATAAAATAGTAATACTATTTTATATTCTTAATTCAGCATTATCATAGCATAAATTATTATGTTACCATAGTTCTCAATTTTAATAGATTCATATTAATCTGTTAGGTAAATGTATATCATAGGTTAACTATTCCTTTATTGTTAGACATTCACTGTTCTGATTTTGAGTATGTAAATAATGTATGCAGTTACAGTTTTTGTAAGTCAGTATTCAGGATTGTTTTTTAGGGTGCATTTTAGTGTTGGTTTCTTTCTTCCATCAGGAGCTCAGGGCTTAATTTGTGACTCACTTGGAGCCAATGTTCATTATTGTCATATTAGCCAGATGGCTTCCATTTTTGTTTCTCTTTCTGTTTTCTTATTTCTTTCCTGAAATGCTTCTGACCTTAGGGCTTTTGCCCACTCTGTTCCTTGGAGTAGCTTGTTCAGAGCATTCTCATGATTGGCCCCTTTTTGTCATTCAGATTTAAGCCCAAATTCCTTGACCAGCTATTTTAAACTACACACTCCCACTATAGTCGTTCATTGCAATTTATCTTTATAATACTATATCGGTATTACCGTAATTGTTTGTTCACCTACCCAGTATAAGCTTTTGAGATGAGAGGCATTGTGTCTTCACCACTGTATCTCTAGTGCCTAGATCAGAGGTTGCGTCATGGTAGGTGCTTAATAAAGGTCTTCAACTAAATGGATGCATCTCAACTTTTTATCTTTTTTTCTGGTTTCAGAAATAGTTAATGCATTTGATAATGGCAGAGTAACAATAGAGTAGCATGGTGGGACTAATACTCCCTTAGGCAAAATCCAAAGCAAGCAGAAAAGCAGAAATCTACCCTTGGGAGTCAAGCTGCAGGGTGGTAAGATCAGGAAATTTTTAGCTTCTATCCTGGGGTCATACTACCCCCCTCACCCCATCTGTAGGCTGGCTGACTTGAAGAGTTAGAGGACATTGTGACTGGCAGACCAGCTCGGAGTTAAGGGAGAAATACCTGAGGGGAGGGAGCCACAGAATGAGTGTTTCAAAATCAATGCCAAAATCCCTAGACAACTATTAAACTCTGCAGGTGTTAGAACTCAGTGGCCCCAGTGAAATATCACAGACTTATCTATTCTTTCTTTTTGTCACCTTGCATGCATTATTTTGAGAAGTTTTTTAATCATTCCACTAACACACTATATTATTTTAGGGATTACTCTAGGAAATACAACACATGTTGTAAATAATGATGCAAAGACATTAGAACACTTTCTTCCTAACCTCTTTTTCTAATCTATTTTTGTTGTCTAATTATTATTTTAAATCCCTCAAGAAACAGACCACATAAAATAATGTTCACTTAGATTTCATCTTGTATTTCTCAATTTCTTAGCTCTTCATTCTTGCTACTCAAACCCCTTGAGAAAATTTTCCTTTTATTTGAACTGTTGAACTGTATCCATTAAGATTTCATTCTGTGAGGGTTTGCTGATGGCAAACTAAGGCATGTGTACCTGGGCACATAATTTTGCACTTATTTTTGGAAGATACATTCACTAGAATTTTAGATTGGCAGGTAATATGTTCAGTGCACTGAGGATGTTACGGTGGCTTCTGGTTCCCCTTACCTTATTGGAGAAGTCAGCTGTCGGGGTGATGGATGTTCCTCTGCAGGCAGTGTCCTTTTTTTCTGTAGCTGTTTCTAAAGTTTCCTGTTTGTTGCTTGTGTCTTCAGTTTTAGTATGTTTATGTGTGGATTTGTTCTTATTTATCCTACTTTGTGGTTCATTGAACTCCTACTTTGTGGTGCTTTGTTACTTTTTATTAAATCCAGCAGATTCTCAGCCAATGTCTCTTCAATTAGTATTGTCTTTCCCCCATTATTCATATTTATATTCCCTCTGTCTCTGTTCCTGGATCTTTTTTTCTGGGACCACGATTAAAAGTATATTAAACTTTCTCCATTTATCTTGCATATTTTTAAAACTCTTTCATATTTCACATATTTCTCTCTTTCCGTATTGCATTCTGGGTATTTTTTTTCCCAAATTATCTTCTACTTTACTGATTTACTCTTTAATTCTATCTAACCTGCTATTGAATCAATCCTTTAGGTTCAAATTTTTGGTTATTATATTTTTACTGTCTTTTTGGTCTCTTCTGTAATTTTGGTAAGTGAATTTTTATAGATTGCTGCTCTCTGTAGAAGCTTTCAAATTAATCTTTTTTTAAGTGTAGTATACTTAGTTACTTTATAATTGTCTAGAAAGTAAGTTTTGTTCATGTTGTTTCTCCTTCTTACTTGTGAGTAGTTGTTTCTTTGTATGCCTTTTATCTTTGCCTACGTACTTATTCATTGTCTTTGAAAAATTATTTGTAAGAATGTTTGAATAATATGTGATAAGATTGCCTACCTCTAGAGAGATTTGCATTCGCTTCTGCCAGGTACTTAGGAATACTCCCTGTCTAGAACCACATTAATTTAAATGAATAACTTGAGGATTTGTGTACTGTCTAGGTTGATGTGAAAATTGAACTGCAAATCCATGTAAAGGCTAGTTTATTTATTTTCCTTTTTTTTTTAAAAAAAAGATTTATTTATTTATTTATTTGAGAGAAAGAGAAAGAGCACAAGCAGGGAGAGTGGGAAAGGGAGAAGCAGGCTTCCCGCTGAGCAAGGAACCTGATTGAGGGCTGTATCCCAGGACCCTTTGATCATGACATGAGTGCAAGGCAGACGCTTAACCTACTAAGCCACCCTGGTGTCCTCTTTTCCTTTTTAAGGCAAAATAGTTCCCACTTTCCTTTTAATTCTCTCCTGATAATATATTACTCTCTTGACTGTTCTTTGATGCTTTTGGACATATTTAAAAAATATTTTATCTAGAATTTTAGTGGTTTCTGTGGAAGGATTAGTCCAGTAATTTAACTTAGTCATTTCTGAAAATAAAAAATTTTCACCACATAAATAATAAAGTTTTTTCCATTATCACATTTTAAATAATTTTTTCTTTATTCTGACTTTCTTATCCCCAAATCATAAATATTCTGCAGGATGTAATTCTAGTACTTTGATGGTTTTATTTTTTCATGAAAATCTCTAGTCCATCAGGAATTTATTTTTGTATGTGGTTACTATAATTCATGTTTGAATTTATTGTCTGAATCTCATGTCTTGATTATATTTCAGGAACACTGGACATCCAGAGCTATTTTGCAGTTTCAGAAGTTGTGTGGTTTGAAGCCATTAGTGGGGGTAGTGGATGAGTATGTAGATGGAATCCTTAACATTTTCCTGTGTGATACATCCTCAAATGAAGACATCTACTTCCATCATGTCTTGAGAACGGAGGGCCATGCTATTGTATGCCGAGAAAATGTCCCTTCTAAGGTGGAGCAGTCTGGATGTGTTTTGTAATATATTTTGTTTACTTTCAACTCTTGAAGGTGTAAGAATTTAATAGAGAAGGTTATTTGATGTATTCTTTGATCTTAGAGACATCTGTGAGATACCTGCCTTTTTTTTTTTTAAGGATTTTATTTATTTATTTGACAAAGAGATCACAAGTAGGCAGAGAGGCAGGCAGAGAGAGAGGAGGAAGCTGGCTCCCTGCTGAGCAGAGAGCCTGATGCGGGGCCTTGATCCCAGGACCCTGAGATCATGACCTGAGCCGAAGGCAGAGGTTTTAGCCCACTGAGCCACCCAGGCACTCAAGATGCCTGCCTTCTTAATGCAGAGTACTCTCGTAATTTTCAAATGACCACAAAAACTATCTTTGGCTGAAGAGAGTATGAATACTTTTAAGTACTTGATTTGAGGACTCTATCTTACCTCAGATCATTTCTTTGAGGTCTTCTTAGAGAAGACAACACTCTTGTTTTGCAAATATTGATGGTGATGTCTGTAAAACTTAATAATTTTTATGAGTAGAAAAAATTGTCAATATGGAAAATTTTTTATCTGTTAAATTTTAGAAGATAATATATTTCCACATTTGAAAATTGTGAAACACTAACTCTTTCACTTTTTCTGTAAGTAATTAAATCCTTCTTTTTTTAATCCCAGGGTTTTAAAGAACTCAACCCTTTAGCTTTATATACTAAATCCAGTACAGTGCCAGAGGATGTGGTTCTGACAGAACTGGGTTATCCTTCCCAGCAGCACTATTTTAATGAAGACCGAGAGATAAGTCCACAGTCAAAGGAGAGTGAATTATATACCCTGGTGAGAGGTTTTTGGAAAAATTATTATAATTCTTTTTCTTATTGCTAACATTTGATGAGTACTTATTATATGTCAAACACTATGAAAAACACTGTAAACATAGTATGTAATTTAATCCTCATAGAATGTCTGTGATATAGTTGCGGTAATTATCCTTACCTTATAGGTGAGGAACCTGAGGCTTTCCAAACCTAGGAAAGTTCAGGAACTTTCTGTGATGATCTTAACGGTACTTTGTTTCTCATTATTTGCTGGTTTAAATTGTTGCTACGGTCACACTTTCTCTTGTACAATTTCTCACATACCCTAAATTCCCTTCCTGCCTTGGTGCAGCTGTGACTTCACCTACACTAATCCGGATGCACATATCAGATTCTTCCAGGGTTCTCATTTCTTACTTTCTGTGGAAGTCTTTTAGTGACTGCCACTCACAGTAGTAGCAATATTATTATTATTACTACTTATTACTATTACATTTTATTCCAGCCAACAGGAATAGTAATAAAAATTAAAAAACACAGCAACATTTACTGAACTTGAACTACATGGGAGGGACTGTTCTAAGCACTCTCATGGGCTAATTATAATCTTTATGATCACTTTATCAGATTGGTGCTTTCATATCCCTGTTATAGATAGAAGTAAAATGAAGCACCAAGTGAGGACTTACATGACTTTTGAACAAATAAATAAACATGTCCTCTGAGTCTTATATTCCTCATGACAACAAGTATGGGGCTAAGAATATAGGATGTGTTTGGTTGAGGGCCAGACTGGCTTTGGGCCCAACAAGGCTAACTATTAGATAAAAAGGGAAGGCTACTTTGACCACTGGGAGATTAACTTGTTCTGAAAATAGGTATGAATGTTTACTACTGCATGTTTGAGACAGTGTAAGAATGCTAGATTTCTACTTAATGTTAAAATTAATTAGGAATTAGGCTTCTTTGGCCCATAACACTTTCTGAAGCCTGAGTTTTTCTTAATCATTATTACTTGATTAGAACAGTTATATTTCCTGATTCTTAAATAGTGATTTGTATACAACCTTTACAATTTTTAGAATATCCTATCATCACTATGTTATGTGTTCAGATAATCATAGTTCAGTCTTGAAAATGAAATACGGCCATCTTTTTTTGCAAAAGAGATAAAACTTAAAATTCCTATATCCCACCTCAGCCTGTATCTCATGGGCTACACACATACCCACTCCCTATCACTGTATATCCTGTTCCCTGTAATTCCTACTCTTCTTTTAAGCATTCTAACAGTTTGTGTTACCTCCTTCTTGCATCTTCCTCCTTCCTCTACCAGTTTGTGTTACCTCCTTCTTGCATCTTCCTCTTTCCTCTGCCAGTTTGTGTTACCTCCTTCCTTGCGTCTTTTAAGGCATCTTACTCCCCAACAATATTTTGGTCATATCTCTGTGAGGGCTCTACACTAAAGTTTGTCCAGTGATTAGCTGACTGTGTGTCTTCCTGCTGTATTTGGAGTTCCTTTAGAGTGATGACCTGCTGCATTCATCTTTATATCCACAGAGCTACCCTGCACACATTTCATGATGTGTGCTCAGTAAATGTTTGCTGACTTGAACTAGTTTAGCAGGATAGGAAGATGTAGGGTCATGGATAAAGTTAGAAAATAATGTAGCATTGTATAAACCATAGCGAAAAATTCCTCCCAGAATGTATAGGCATTAAGATTTGAGAAACAGCATTAGTATGGAAAATAAAATAATTTCTCTTTCATATCTACTAGCAAGATATTAGTGATGAAAAGGCTTTCACTCACCTTAAATCTGAATTGAAGGAGCCGTTAAAGGATTCTGAATTCAGTTCTTTGAAAACCCAAGAGAAGCGCTGTGAAGAAGATCCAAAGTGGTCCATCCCAGAGCTAAAGGATCTGAAGGAAGAAAATGAGGTAGGAGAAGGAAAGAGTTTTTTGAAATTGTAATTCTTATGCTGACTTCATAAGTGAGGGGACGGGAATGAGAGAGCTCTTTAAATTCTGCTTTCAGTGCCGTCAGAGCATCTTCCACAGATGGATTACACTTTCTCTTCAACAGTCATCAGCACCAAAGTTGAAGCAACATAGCCTGATCACAAAAAAGAAAGGCATTATCTGGCTTTGATATGTTAGTTTCTGTCTCCTTGCTTCGGGCAGTCTTCAAGAATTTTGTGATGATTAGAAAGGAGTACTGAGATACATATCAGGAGAACGCAACAGGGAAAATATGGACAGCTTTTTTGAGGATGTCTTTTATTTTTATTTTAACCTAATGTTTATGTGCACATAGCTTAAGAGTGCCCCATAATCCCTTCCTTTACATTTTGCATTTCACAGAGGAACCATTTTCATCTCTTTCAGCTGCTGCTTTTGGGATTTGCCTGTTTCTTTCATTAAATAACATGCTTACATTGTTATTTCTTGAGTTTTCAGTTTTATGTCCCTCTGGGAAAGAGGAAGGTTTACTTCTCTTTCATGCCTTTCCGTCCCGGTCCTGCATCTTACTAATGTTGTTGTACTACACTTTCCATTAGATCACCGTTCAGTGTTTACATTATTACCGTAAATACTATCGACAGTCAAGTAGTATGCTGTGGCAACTTTTCCCTTCCTGAATCACTTTTGTTTTCTCTAGTGTTATTGTTGCTTTCTTTTTAAATTTACGTAGAGTAAAATGGACTTTCTTCTGGTGTATTGTTCCTATCAGCTTTAATACGTGCTTTGATTTGTGAAACCATCACTGTTATCAGGATACACCTGAAAATTGTCCCTGGTCCTACCCCTCCGTAATCATAGTTGTCCCACGTCCTCAACTCTTAGCAACCATTGATTTGTTTTCTATCCCTGTAGATCTACCTTTTCAGGAGTATCCTATAAAGTGAAGTCATAGAAAATGTATATAACTTTTTGAGACTAGCTTCTTTGATTCAGCATGATACCTTTGGGATGCATCCAGATTGTTGCCTGTGTCAGTAGTCTGTTCCTTTTGATGGATGAGTAGTAGTTTATTGTATGGATGTACTTTGTATATTCATTCTCATCCATTGAAGGATATTGGGATTGTTTCCAGTTTTGAGTAATTATGAGTACAGCCTCTGTAAATATTCCTGGACAGATTTTTGTGTAAAGATAATCAGGAGTAATGTGGTAAGTACAGGCCAGATTGTTCTAGTTGTTTCTTATCTTGCCAGCACTAGATATTATGAATAATTTTCATTTTTAGCCATTCAAATAGAAATGTAGTAGTGTCACAGTGTGATTTTAATTTGCATTTCCCTAATGACTATTGTTAAACATACTTTTGTGTGCTTACTTGTCATCCATGTACATACTTCTTTGGGAAATGTCCAAGCCTTCCGCCCATGTTTTGGTTGGTTCGTTTGTTTCCTTGTTAGTAGATTTTGAGAGTGCTTTAAATATTCTGAATCCTAGTGCTTTGTCAAATATGTGATTTTCAAATGTATTCTACTTGTAGCATGTCTGTATTCTCTTAATAGTGGTTTTCATACCACAAAAGTTTTAATTTTAAGAAATTTCACTTTATCAGAATTTTTACTGTAGGATTTTGGTGGATTCCTGTCTCACGTGTAGGTCTTTGATCCATTTTGAATTTGTTTTTGTGTATGGTGTAAGAGAGTGGTCCAGTTTCATTCTGTGTATTGCTGTCCAGTTTTTCCGGCACCATTTGTTGAAGAGACTCTTTTCCATTGGATGTTCTTTCCTGCTTGTCAGAGATTAGATGACCATGTATTTGTGAATCCATTTCTGGGTTCTCTGTTCTGTTTCATTGATCTGTGTGTCCATTTTTATGCCAGTACCATACTGTCTTATTGATTACAGCTTTATAATATAGCTTGAAGTCTAGAATTGTGATGCCTCCAGCTTTTTCTTTTTCAACATTACTTTGGCTATTTGAGGTCATTTCTGGTTCCATACAGATTTTAGAGTTCTTTGTTATAGCTCTGTGAAAAATGCTGGTGTTACTTTGATAGGGATTGTATTAAATGTGTAGATTGCTTTGGGTAGCATAGACATTTTAACAGTATTTTTTCTTCCAATTCATGAACATGGAATATTTTTCCATTTTTTTCTTTTTGTGTGTGTGTGTCATATTCAATTTCTTTCATAAGTGTTCTGTACTTTTCAGAGTACAGATCTTTTACCTCTTTGGTTAGGTGTATTGCTAGGTATCTTAGAGTTTTTGGTGTAGTTGTAAATGGGATCAATTCCTTGATTTCTTTTTCTGCTACTTAATTATTGCTGTATAAAATTGCAACAGATATCTGTACATCGATTTTCTATCCTGCTAATTTGTTGAATTCCTGTATCAGTTCTAGCAATTTTTTTTGTGGGGTATTTTGTTTTTTCTAAATAGAGTATCATGTCATCTGTAAAGAGTAGAAGACTGACTTCTTCTTTGCCAATTTGGATGCCTTTTATTTCTTTTTGTTGTTTGATTGCTGAGGCTAGGACTCTAGTACTATGTTGAACAATCATGGTGAGAGTGGACATCCCTGTCATTTCCTGACCTTAGGAGGAAAGCTTCCAATTTTTCCCCATTGAGGATGATATTAGCTCTGGATGTTTTGTATATGGCCTTTATGATGTTGAGGTATGTTCCTTCTAACCCTACTTTTGTAGGTGTTTTTTTTTTTTTTTAATCAGGAAAGGATGCTTTATTTTGCATAAAATAAGTGCTTTTTCTGCCTCTGTTGACAGTATGATATGATTCTTATCCTTTGATTATTATCCTTTCTTTTATTAATGTCATGTGTCACATTGTTTTATTTGTAGATTTTGAACCACCTTTGCAGTCCAGGAGTAAATCCCACTTGGTCATGGTGAACAAACCTTTTTTTTTTTTTAATTTTTATTTTTTCTATAACCCAGCCACCCTATCCCTCCCCACCCTACCTCCAGCAATCCTCAGTTTGTTTCCTGAGATGAAGAGTCTCTTATGGTTTGTCTCCCTCCCCGGTACCATCTTGTTTCATTTTTTTTCCCTCCCTACCCTCCATGAACCCTTGCCCTGCCTCTCAGATTCCTCATATCAGAGAGATAATAAGATAATTTTCTTTCTCTGATTGACTTATTTCACTCAGCGTAATACCCCCAAGTTCTATCCATGTTGTTGCAAATGGAAGGAATTCATTCTTTTTGATAGCTGCATACTATTCTATTTTGTGTATGTGTGTGTGTGTACCACCTCTTCTTTATTCATTCATCTGTTGATGGACATCTATGTTCTTTCCATCATTTGGCTATTGTGGATATTGCTGCTATAAACATTTGGGTGCATGTACCCCTTCAGATCACTACATTTGTATTTTTAGGGTAAATACCCAGTAGTACAATTGCTGGGTCATAGGGTAGCTCTATTTTCAACTTTTTGAGGAATCCCCATACTGTTTTCCAGAGTGGCTGCACCACCTTGCATTCCCACCAACAGTGTAGGAGGGTTCCCCTTTCCCCACATCCTCACCAACATCTGTTGTTTCCTGACTTGTTCATTTTAGCCATTCTGAGTGGTGTGAGGTGGTATCTCACTGTGGTTTTGATTTGTATTTCCCTGATGCTGAGGGATGTTGAGCACTTTTCATGTATCTGTTGGCCATTTGGATGTCTTCTTTGGAAAAATGTCTGTTCATGTCTTCTGCCCATTTCTTGATTGGATTATTTGTTCTTGGGGTGTTGAGTTTTGGGAGTTCTTCATAGATTTTAGATTTTGGAGTTTTGGGAGTTCTTCATAGATTTTAGATTTAGATCTGATATGTCATTTGCAAATATCTTCTCCCATTCTGTCGGTTGTCTTTGGTTTTGTTGACTCTTTCTTTTGCTGTGCAAAAGCTTTTGATGAAGTCCCAATAGTTCATTTTTGCCCTTGCTTCCCTTGCCGTTGGCAATGTTTCTACGAAGAAGTTGCTGCAGCTGAGGTCGAAGAGGTTGGTGCCTGTGTTCTCCTCAAGGATTTTGATGGATTCCTGTCTCACATTGAGGTTTTTCAACCATTTTGTGTCTATTTTTATGTGTAAGGAAATGGTCAAGTTTCATTCTTCTGTATGTCACTGTCCAATTTTCCCAACAACATTTGTTGAAGTGACTGTCTTTTTTCCATTGGACATTCTTTTCAGCTTTGTCAAAGATGAGTTGACCATACAGTTGAGGGTCCATTTCTGGGTTCTCTGTTCTGTTCCATTGATCTATGTGTCTGTTTTTGTGCCAGTACCATACTGTCTTGATGATTACAGCTTTTTAATAGAACTTGAAGTCTGGAATTGTGATGCCTCCAGCTTTGTTTTTTTTTTTTTTTCAACATTCCTGTGGCTGTTTGGGGTCTTTTCTGGTTCCATATAAATTTCAGGACTTTTTGTTCCATTTCTTTCAAAAAAATTGATGGTATTCTGATAGGGATTGCATTAAATGTGTAGATTGCTTTAGGTAGCATAGACATCTTGGTGAATAATCCCTTTGATGTACTATTGGATTAGATTCATATCTTGTTGACAGTTTTTGCATCTGTGTTAATTAGGGATAGTGGTCTATAATTCTCTTTTTTAGTGGGGTCTTTGTCTGGGTTTGGAATCAAGGTAATGCTGGCCTTGTAGAATGAGTTTGGAAGTTTTCCTTCCATTTCTATTTTTTGGAACAGTATCACAAGAATAGGTAGTAATTCTTTAAATGTTTGGTAGAATTGCCCTGGGAAGACATCTGGCCCAGGACTTTTGTTTGTTGGAAGATTTTTGGTTACTGCTTCAATTTCCTTCCTTGTTATGGATCTGTTCAGGTTTTCTATTTCTTCCTGTTTCAGTTTTGGTGTTTATGTGTTTCTAGGAATGCATCCATTTCTTCCAGATTGCCTAATTTGTTGGCATATTGTTGCTCAAAACATATTCTTATAATTGTTTGTATTTTTTTTTTTGGTGTTGCTCGTGACCTCTCATTTGTGATGTTATTTATTTGAGTCCTTTCTCTTTTCTTTTTGATAAATCTGACAGAGGGTTTGTCAATCTTATTCTGTCCTTTGAAAGAACCAGTTTTGTTGATCTGTTCTACTATTCTTTTGACTTCTATTTCATTGACTTCTTCTCTAATCTTTATTAATTCTCTTTTTCTGCTGGGTTTTATTTTCTATTTCATTGACTTCTCTAATCTTTATTAATTCTCTTTTTCTGCTGGGTTTAGACTTTATTTGCTCCTCTTTCTCTAGCTTCTCTAGGTGTCAGGTTAGGTCATGTATTTGAGACCTTGTTTCGTGGGAAAGGCTGGTATTGCTATATACTTCCCTCTTAGGACCACCTTTACTGGGAACACCCATCCCAAATGTTTGAAGAGTTGTGTTTTCATTTTCATTTTTTTCCATGAATTTTTAAATTCTTCTTTAATTTCCTGGTTGACCCATTCATTCTTTAGTAGGATGCACTTTAGCCTCCATGGCTTTGAATTCTTTTCAACTTTCCTCTTGTGATTGAGTTCAAGTTTCAAAGTTTTGTGGCCCAAAAATATACAGGGAGTGATCCCATTATTTTGGTGCCAATTGAGACCCAGTATGTTTTCCATACTGGAGAATGTTCCATGTTCTCTTGAGATGAATGTATTTCTCTTGCTTTAGAATGGAATGCTCTGAATATACTTGTTAAGTACATCTAGTCCAGTGTGTTGTTCAAAGCCATTGTTTTCTTGTTGATTTTATGCTTAGATGATCTGTCCATTTCAGTGAGGGAGGGGTGTTAAAGTCCCCTACTATTATTGTATTATTATCAATATGTTTCTTTTTTCTTTTTTTTTAAGATTTTATTTACTTATTTGACAGAGAGAAACACAGTGAGAGGGAACACAAGCAGGGGGAGTGAGAGAGGGAGAAGCAGGCTTCCTGCCAAGCAGGGAGCCCGATGAGGGGCTCAATCCCAGGTCTCCAGGATTATATCCTCAGCTGAAGGCAGTTGCTTAACGAACTGAGCCACCCAGGCGCCCCCAATGTGTTTCTTTAATTTTGTTATTAATTGGCTTATGTAATTGGCTGTTCCCATGTTAGAGGCATAAATATTTACAGTTGTTAGATCTTCTTTTTGGGTAGACCCTTTGATTATGATATGATATCCTTCCTCATCTCTTATTACAGTCTTTGCTTTTAAATCTAATTTATTTTATATAAAGATTGACAACCTGTTTTTCTTTGGATAGATAATAGCATGATAAATTGTTCTCCATCTTTTCACTTTGAATCTGGAGGTGTCTTTGGGTCTAAAATGGTCTTGCACACAGTGTATTGATGGGTCTTGCTTTTTTATCCACTCTGATACCCTGTGTCTTTTGATTGGGGTATTTAACCCATTTACATTTAGAGTAACTATTGAAAGATCTGAATTTAGTGCCATTGTATCACCCGTTAAGTCACTTTTTTTTTGTATGTTGTCTCTGTTCCTTTACAGTCTATGTTACTTTTGGGCCCTCTCTTCACTTAAAGGATCCCCTCTAATATTTCTTGTAGGGCTGGTTTAGTGATCACAAATTCTTTTAATTTCTGTTTGTCCTGGAAGATTTTTATCTCTCCTTCTATTCAGAATGATAACCTTGCTGGATAAAGTATTCTTGGTTGCATGTTTTTCTCATTTAGTACTTGAATATATCATGCCAGTCCTTTCTGGCCTGCCAGGTCTTTGTGGATAGGTCTGCTACCAGAGTAATATTTCTAGCCTTGAAGGTTACGGAACTCTTGCCCCGAGATGCTTTTACAATTTTCTCTTTGTGTCTGAGATTTGCAGGTTTCACTATTATAAGTTGGGGTGTTGACCTATTCTTATTGATTTTGAGGGGGGTTCTCTGTGCCTCCTGGGCTTGGATGCCTGTTTTCTTCACCATGTTAGGGAAATTCTCTACTATCATTTGCTCCAGTATACCTTCTGTCCCCCCCCCTTCTGGAATCCCATTTATTTCTGATATTGTTTTGCTTTATGGTGTCTTTTATCTTGTGAATTCTCCCCTTGTGATCTAGTAGTTGTTTATATCTTTTTCTCAGCTTCTTCTCCATCGTTTTGTCTTCTATATCACTAATTCTCTCTTCTGCTTCATTTATCCTCTCAATTAAAGCCTCTGTTTTTGATTGCATCTCATTAGTAGCCTTTATTTCATCTTGATTAGATTTTAGTTCTTTTATTTCTCCAGAAAGGGATTCTCTAGTATGTTCTATGCTTTTTTTGCAAGCCCAGCTAGTGTCTTTATAATCATTATTCTGAACTCTCGTTCTGACATCTTACTTATATCCATACTGATTAGGTCCCTGGAATTCAGTACTGCCTTTTGTTCTTTTTTTTGAGGTGAGTTTTTCCATCTTGTCATTCTCGCAGAAAGTGGTCTCTTTTCTATTTGTAGAGTTGTAGCTATTCTTTGATGTCCTGTTGAGTTTGCAGGTGTTCACAATGATTTGATAGCTGTCTAGCTGAATTACTGGGACCAGATGATACTAAGGTCTCCTAATCCTCTGCGATCTTGAACTTTTACCCAAACTTGTTTTTAATACTGAAGTTCTTTTTCCTTTCCATATAAATTTTAGAATCAGTTTATATCTGAGACTTTGATTCAAATTGCTTTATATCTATAGATAAATTTGGGGAGAATTAATATCTTGAATCTATGAACGCAGCATATTTTCTGTTTAGGTTTTCTTTTATACTTCTGTTAGGATATTAAAATTTTCAGTATACAGCATTGTTTTGTTAGCTTTATACCTAAATATTTCACTTATTTTGGGAACAGTCATAAGTGGTAACTTTTGTTTCCATATTTTTATTGGTACTTTATGCGAGTTGAGTTTTGTGTTTTGACCTTAATCCTGTGAACTAGTTAAATTCACTTGCTGGTGCACAGGAGGTGTCCTTTAGATTCCTTTGAGATTTTTCTACATAGATAATAATGTTTGTGAAGTGGGACAATTTTATTTCTTCCTTTTCAATCTGAATATCTTTATCTTTGTTCCTGCTTTATTAATAATTACACTGGCTAAGATTTCAAATATGTTGTTGAACAAGATTTGTGGGAGAGGATGTTTTGTTGTCCTGCTGAATAGTTTTATCATGCATATATGGGTGTGAATCTTGTTAAATCCTATTTCAGTATGTATTGATATGATCATGTTTCCTTATTTATGCTCTTAATGTGGCATGTTACAGTCATTGATGAAATACTGAGGACTGGTATTCTTGGGATAAATTCCACTTTGGTGATGGTGTATTATTCTTTTCTTGGATTCTATTTGCTAATATCTGGTGAAGATTTTTACGTCTGTTTTCATGAAGGATTTTGGTCTA
>PITA01024502.1:0-26154 GCA_004023965.1 Spilogale gracilis | reverse complement strand
AAGTACCATTGTGATTTGGGTCCAGATTGCCTTGACTGTAGATCTTGTCAAATTTTACTACGTTTCAAGTAATTGAGGGAAAGAATTTCAGTGTTACCAATTATTCGCCCTTTCGATTCCTGCACAATATTTTACATTTCCCATCATTTCAGCCTTAACCTCTACCATTAAGTTAAATTAGAAGCATTTTGTGTGTGGGGATTTGTATGGTTATTCCTCTCCTGTATGTTGTTTCTGTTTCGGGAGATGTTCCTTGTCACATAGAAAGAGAACTAAGTTTTAGATGTTGGGTTTGTGTTATCTTTTGAAATGCATATACATTTTTTATTTAAAATATTATTTATTTATTAGACAGAGATGTCGAGCAGGGGAAGAAATGCAGGGGGTATAAGATAGGGAGAATGAGGGCTCCTGGTGACCAGACATTCTCTTGTGGGGCTAGATCCCAGAACACTGGGATCATGACCTGAGCATAAGGCAGATGGTTAAATGAATGAGCCACCCAGGTGCCCCCCAATATGGGTTAAAAGGATTACACCAAGGATTCCCCTGGAGACGAATTGGCAGTGGAGTAGGTACATCCTATACTTATCACATCTCATGAACACCACTAGGGAACCATCAGATCATCCTAAATACCCCAGAAGATGGGCTGAAGAGAGATAGGACAGACTCCCCAAGTGAGAGGTGAGAAGAGGCCGCATGGAAGGTGGCAGATAGTTTGGAGACCTGGTATAGGGAGAAAGGGAGTCTAGCATTGTGGAGGGCTGGGAGCCCTGGTCGTGCACGAGGTGGCAAGACAGAGGAGCCCTGAGGGGAATGCCTAACTAGCAGGGTTCCCCAAAGCCATTGCCTTGGAAGGGAGAAGGACTGAATTTCTGAGTTCTCCGAACTGGCATGTCCTCAACCCTGGAGCTTAATGATCCACACATTTGGATGGGAGAGAGCCAGGAGGGCTCTGTGGTGTTCCTGGAGGGAAGGCTGGCACACAGCCTGGCACACACAGTGTGGGAACAGCCATCTGAGAACACCTGGGGCACAGAGTGGGGAGGATGGTCAGCAGTCCAGGAGGATGTTCCTGAGAGGAGACAGTCAGTGAGATGTGTCTGCAACACCACGGGAGTTGGCTGGCACCGTTTCCCTGTCTTGTCCTGTCGTATAAACGCGGAGCCCCTCTCCATGATGACCCTGGCTGTCTGCCTGGCTTGCTCCAAGCCCCACCTCCTGTGATCTGCTGGGACTGCCCTTCTCAGTGAGGCTGCCCTCATGAGGGCTCAGCAGGGTCCGCCCCGCCCACATCCTCTCTGCTGGGCACAGAGTTCTGCAGGGCCTCAGCTCTAATGTTTTTTATTCAGTTTATTCTATTTTATGGTGGACTTGGAGTGAATATTCCTCACAGGGAGGAGTTGCTAACCCCCTTTACTTGTAGTTTCTTCCTGTGGCTTGAACAGGCTGGTCATGTTCCTACCGCAGAGAGAGTGTTCTTCTAGTTGCGCTGATCCTCACTCCTTGGAAATGTTTTAGGAGATTGGAAGTCCTTTCTCCTCAAGTTTCCAATAGGCAGTGATATCCATTTGAATATCCAGTGGATGCATCTGGCACGCAATTTCGTTTCTTCTTGGTTGTGGATCAGTTGTGCCTTTTTTTTTTTTTTTAAGTTTTCTGAATGATGGAGCCTAAATTGGTCATACATTGTTTTTAATTTATACAAATCTCTCGGTATCAATTTGTGGACAGTATTAATCCATCATCTCCTCTTATAATTACCTTTATTCTTACGGTCAGGGATACTGTTTCTGTTTTCACTACTTCACCTCTCATTTTAGTCTTTCTCTGTTATTCTTACTTTAGTGAATATGCTGTCAATGTTGTTGGTCTTTTCTGATGAACAACTCTTCCTATGGTTGATAGGTTCCTATGTTTACTGTACTCTGGGTCATTTTCATTTTTGTGTTTTACTACCCATCGTTCTGCTAATTTTGTGCTCATGTGACCCTTTTCCTCATTATTAGACATAAAGGAAAGTGATTTGTGCTGCAGCATGACCATACCACATAATTGTCTATTACTGTTTGTGGTCACTACCTTGTGTGGAGTGTTATGTGTCTGTGGAGAAATGATGTCCTGATGATTCCTTCTCAGCCATCTTTCTGACATTGTCTCTTTGACTGGAAGCGTCTATATGATGAGTCATCAGTACACGCGTCTGATGGAGTAAGTGCAATGATTTTATTATATTACCTTTCAGCTATATTTTTACATGACACCCAGAGTTGCCTGCTAAAGCAGAGCATAGAAGGTTCCTTCCGTAACATATGCATGCATAAACAGAGAAATAGTGCTGTTGAGATTTTACACATCAATAGGGAGCACAAGGATAGGGAGAGTGAAGGGCATCAGAGCTATCCTGGAGGACACACCCAAACGAAGACAACTGCCCTTAGTAAGAATCTCACTGCCCCATATGGTGAAGGTTATAAATGATTGTGCAAACCCTCCTTTATTAAGTCAACTCGTTCTGCGATGCAGTGTGTTCTTGTCAGGAATGGTTACACTCAGCTATTCAAACATATTTATTCATGGACAGTCGATTTGAAAAATCTGGAAACTTATCTAGTCCATGCTGCAAATAATGATTTGAACCCTGTTCAAGATAGGATGGGCCTGACCTTTCCATCAAATATGTGTGATGATCAGAGATTTTAAAATGAAGAACAGAATAATTTGTGGGATCCATGGGAGAGGTGCTGCACGGAGGAGTCGACCCTGCAGAATTACCAGAGCCTTTGCAGTGGAGACAGAATTGCTCGATGTAGTGAATCTGAGAGAATATTGAACCAGGGCTCCCATGTTCCCAGATGTGCGACGACGTGGTCTCAAAAGAAGCATTATGAATGTCATAATTGTGCAGGAAGCTTTAATCCAATCCCTAACCTTAGTATACATGCGAATCTTCCTTTGGGAGGGTATCCTCCTCAATATAATGAATGTGGAATAACTCTTAACCAGCTGTCCAGTGTTGGTGGTGATCAGCAGAGAATCCATGAGGGAAAAAACCCATTAAGATGTAATACACCAGGGACCATGTTAGGTCAGTCATCAAGCCTAAATATAAATAATTGGATATCCCTAGGGGAGAGAAAATGTACATTTATATGGTATGTGGTAAATCCTTTGACTGCCACTCAATGCTTTCTCAACGTCACAGAATCGATACACGAGAGGAACCTTACAAATGTCAAGATTGTGGAAAGGCCTTTTTCCTAGAAATCAAGGCTTATTCACCATCATAGAATTCATACTTTAGAGAAACCCTACAAATGTCACGATTGTGGCAAAGCCTTTAATAAGAACTCAACCCTTGGGGCGCCTGGGTGGCTCAGTTGGTTAAGCGACTGCCTTCGGCTCAGGTCATGATCCTGGAGACCCGGGATCGAGCCCCACATCGGGCTCCCTGCTCAGCGGGAAGCCTGCTTCTCCCTCTCTCAGTCCCTCTGCTTGTGTTCCCCCTCTGGCTGTGTTTCTCTCTGTCAAATAAATAAATAAAATCTTTAAAAATAAATAAATAAATAAATAAAAATAAAATAAAACCAATCTCCTTAAAAAAAAAAAAAAAAAAAAAAAAAAAACAACTCCTTAAAAAAAAAAAAAAAAAAAAAAAAAGAACTCAACCCTTACTAGACATCATAGGATTCATATTAGAGAGAAACCCTTCAAATGTCAAGGATGTGGCATGGACTTTAATGGTATCTCAAACCTTACTCGACATGAGAGAATTCATTCTTGAGAGAAAACTTACAAATCTCAAGTATGGGGCAAAGCCTTTTTCCAGAACCAAATGCTTATTCAACATCACAGAATTCACACTTTAGAGAAACCCTACGAATGTCATGATTCTGGCAAAGCCTTTAAAGGTCAAGGCTTACTGCACATCACAGAATTCATACTATAGAGAAACCCTATGAATGTTAAGAATGTGGCGAGGCCTTTTCCCACAGCTCGAGACTTACTACACATCACAGAATTCTTACTGGAGAGAAACCCTACAAATGTCAAGAATGTGGCAAGGCCTTTACCCAGAGCTCAACCCTTACACAATATTACAGGACTCATACTGGAGAGAAACCCTACAAATGTCATGAATGTGGCAAGGCCTTTAACCAACACTCCAGGCTTACTGCACATCACAGAATTCATGCTGGAAAGAACCCTACAAATATCAAAAATGTGGCAAGTCCCTTAAGCTGCACTCAAGGCTTGCTCTACTTCAAAGAATTCATACTGGAGAGAACCTTACCAGTGTCAAGAATGTGGCAAGGCCTTTAAAAGTACCTCATGGCTTACTGAACATCACAGGATTCATACTGAAGAGAAACCCTACAAATGTCATGAATGTTGGCAAGGCCTTTAACCGGAGCTCGAGGCTTACTGAACATCACAGGATTCATACTGGAGAGAATCCCTACAAATGTCAGGAATATGGCAAGGCCTTTAAACATAGCTCATGCCTTACTGAACATCACAGGATTCATACTAGAGTGAAGCCTTCGAAATGTAAACAATGTGTCAAAGCCTTTTACGCACACTCATACCTCATCATACAGCATAAAATCCATACTACATAAGAACCTTAGCAATGTGTAGAATTTGAGAAAACAGAGAAGTGCTCACCCCTTCGTGCACATCAGAGAATACATTTTGGACTATAAATCTACATATTGAACGAATGTGGTGAGATCTTTGTTCATCATGCACAGCTGACTAAACAGAATTCCTTCTGGAATGACATCTGGTGAATATGTGGCAATGTTTTTAGCAGACCAACAACCTTACTGGACATCACACAATTCACACTGGAGAGAAAAATCCAACTGGAATGAGGGTAAAAATGTCTAGGGACTGCTCCCTCCTTACTCTCTTTAGGAAACGCTTTATATAGGAGAGTAACTGTACGTATCCTAAGAATGCGTACGACCTCTCACTGGTCCTGCCAACTCACGTAACATCACAGTTATCATACAGGAGTCAAAGTGTGAGATGTAAGGAACGTGGGCAGGTGTTTAACTGGAATTCTTTAAGTGCACAAAAAAAGAGAGCAAATTGAATCCAAAGGCCATTTTCACATTTGACAAGAAAATCAAGTGTGAAATCGTCCTGCAAGAAAGGATATTCTAACATATGGAAAACAATTAATTGAACATGCCACAATAACAAAATAAAGATCAAAAATAACATGATCATATTAATTGAGACAGAATCCAAATATGGGCATATTGGACAAGTCACATTAAAAGCACTCAAAGTAGAGAAAGAAGGAAACCCTCTCAACCTAATGAACACCACAGATTATGAAAAGCTGAAGCGTACTCAATAGTAACAGGCAGCAAGCTTCTCCTCTGTGATCAGAAGGTAATGAAGTGATCCCACCACTGCTGTTGAATAAGGTACCAGACATTCTAGTCAGAAAAGCTATGCAACCAAAAATACCTTTTTTTTTTAAAAAAAGATTTTAACTATTTGACAGAGATACACAGTGAGAGAGGAAACACAAGCGGGGGGGGGGGGTGGGGTGGGGAGGCAAGAGAAACAGGCTTCCTGCCAAGCAGAGAGTAGGTGCTGAGCTCGATCCCAGGACTCCAAGATCATAGCCTGAGCCAAAGGCAGAAGCTTAACGACTGAGCCACCCACGCGCCCCAACCATAAATACATTAAAGGAATCCAAACTGAAAAAGTAACAGTAAAACTATCTGTTCATGGATGACATGATTATAGAAATCCCTAAAAACTACTATATGTAGTTTTTAGAATTTTTTGTCATTGTTTGTACTGTTTAAGTCTGCCAGTTTTTCCCTAATAGATGTTCCATTTTCAATTTTTCTTTATGTTGTACAATACAGAGTTAAGAAAAATGTTGGAAAAAACAACTTAACTTCCACCAGAAGAACTAGGAAAGGAAGATACTTAAGATGAAATTTAGTAGAGGAATTAGAAAAGTCTATACTAAAAAGAAAGATACCAGATTAACCCTAACAGAACACTGACAGTAACGCCCATTTTAATAAATAAATAAATAAATAAACAAACAAACAAACAAACAAATAAATAAATAAATAAATCAAACTGGGAGAGGTTAAAATACATAAACCATTATATACGAACAAATTGGGTAATTTAGAGGAAAAACACAGGGAACTCAAAAACTATAAGTTAGTAAGGTTGAATTAAGAATGTTGAACCAAGAAATGGGAAATCTCCATAGACCAATGAACAAGCATCAAAATTGAATTTGGAACAATACTCTCCCAGCACAAAATGCCCAAGACCTAGGAATCAGAATGACTAAATTTGATGGAGTCACTGAGTTCCCTAAATCAAAACCTGTGTTGCCTGATTCTTTTCCCTCCCTCCTTTACCCAGACTCAGTATGTTCTTTGCCTTCTATATGACAAAGTCATTCTTCTGCATCATCCAGAGTACTCTTGACATCAAGCCTGGCTCTAATCTAACTTATTGCATGGTTCATCTCTGTTTCTTTTTTTTTTTTTAAAGATTTTATTTATTTATTTGACAGAGAGAAACACAGCTAGAGAGGGAACACAAGCAGGGGGACTGAGAGAGGGAGAAGCAGGCTTCCCGCTGTGCAGGGAGCCCGATGTGGTACTGGATCCCAGGTCTCCTGGATCATGACCTGAGGCGAAGGCAATCGCTTAACCAACTGAGCCACCCAGGCGCCCCATCTGTTTCATTTTTAAAAAAGATTTATATATTTGCGGTGGGGGGAGGAAAAACAGTATGGGTGGGTGTATAGAGGGGGAGAGGGAATCGCAAGCAGGCATCACACTGAGCACAGAGCCTGACTTGGGGCTGGATCCCAGCACCCCAAGATCAAGACGTGAGCAGAAATCAACAGTCAGGGGGCGACTGGGTGGCTCAGTGGGTTGAAGCTTCTGTCTTTGGCTCAGGTCATGATCTCAGGGTCCTGGGATCAAGGCCCCACACTGGGGTTTGCACAGTAGGGAGCCTACTTCCTCCTCTCTCTCTGCCTGCCTCTCTGACTACTTGTGATCTCTCTGTCAAATAAATAAATAAATAAAATCTTTAAAAAAAGAAAAAGAAATCAACAGTCAGGGGCTGACCCAAGTGAGTTACCAAACTCCCAATTATTTTTTAACCGTATCTCTGTCGTAGAGATCTCACTGTTCATTTCTCAACTCTATTGGAATCCTCATGATTGCTGTCTGAAGGTCTCCATGAAGGACATTACTACCCTCTTTCCATTGTATCTCTGGTCCTGCCTCACCTGCTTATTTTGTTTGGGATAAATTCTTTCATCTTGACATTTTGTCTAAGTCTCTAGCTTCCTCTGTGTGATAGAAAACCCAATGATGTGTCCTGCTATATCCTTCCGGCCAGTGCTCTGCAGAGGATCCCCTTGCCTGCTGTGGGCAGAGTTCGGGGCCTACCCTGAATGTGGCCAGTTTAACTAGGGTAGGGCGGGTCTGCTTGTGAAAGGAGACCTGACATCCACTCCACCAGAAACTGAGGCCCTGCAGAACTCCCTGCCCAGCAGAGGGGATGTGGACGGGGCTGCCCTGCTAAGACTGAGGGCAGCCTCACTGAGGCCAGTCCAGGGCAGATCACAGGGGGTGGGGCTTGGAGCAAGCCAGGCCTACTGCCAGTGTCCTCACTGAGTGAGGCTCTGTGTCAATGCTACCAGGCAGAAGAGGGAAATGAGAGGGAAATGGTGTCATCCAAATCCTGTGGTCGTGGAGACACACCTCAGACATGATAGTTCCAAGAACTCATGAAATTCAGCCCCTCTCCCTTTCCAAAGCAATGACTTTCAGGAAAGCTTCTACTTATGCATTCCCCTCAGTGCTGCTCTATCTGGCCATCTAGTCCACCACCAGGGCTCCCTGGCCTGCACAATTCTACACTCCCTTTTTCCCTAAACCAGGTCTACAAACTATCTGCCATCTTCCATGTGGCCTCTTCTCTCTTTTTTCTTCACGAGTTTAACCTATCACTCCTCAGCCCAAACTCTGAGGTATCAGGAAGCGCTGACAGTAACCTAGTGGTGTTCATGAGATGTAATGGGTCTAGGGATCATCCTACTCGATCGCCATTTCTTCTCCTGGGGAATCCTTTTTTAATTTTCTTTCAAGGATTTTATTGATTTATTTGAGAGAGTGAGAGAGAGAAAGCATAAGAAGGCAGAAGGTCAGAGGGAACAACAGACTCCATGGGGATCTGGGATCCCAATGTGGGACACGATCCCGGGATTCCAGGATCATGACTTGAGCCAAGGGCAGTTGCTCAACCAACTGAGCCACCCAGGTGCACCTACTACTCGGGAGTCCTTAGTGTGATAATCCTGTGAAAACTCATAAGGGGGCCCTGTCTGTCAAATAAATACATAGTATCTGGAGTGGAAAAAAAAATAACTATATGGATTTCCAAAGAGGGTACAAAAACCCTCACATAAAACTTACTTGTTTGTACACAACAAGAAACAACTGCTTGGAACAACAAAATAGAAACATCAAACATCTAGGGCAACCACCAGAACCCAACATACACAAAAAATGCTTCTAATCTAACATACTGGTAGAGGTCAAAGCTGAAATGATGAAAAGTATAAAATATTGTGCAGGAATCAAGAGAAGGAAGAATTGGAAACACATACTAGTTCTTTCACTGGAATACTTGAAACAAAAATAAAGATGAAGTGATCAACAGATCAATGCAGTATCTAAAAAAATCCCAATGCTATTGTTTTTTAAAATTGTATTTATTTGACAGAGAGAAACACATCTAGAGAGGGAACACAAGCAGGGGGAGAGGGAGAGGGAGGAGGCTTCAGGCCAAGCAGGGAGCCCGATGGGGGGCCTCGAACCCAGGACACCGGGATATTGACCTGAGCCGAAGGCAGACGCCTAACGACTAAGCCTCTTGGGAGCCCCCCGATGATATTTTTGAAAAAAGATCATAATTCACTCTAACTTTACATGGATGTCATGGGATAATCCATACCTCAAATAACTGGGTAAATGGTTTAACACCAAACAAAATGCACAGTGACCCAAATAATGACCTACAGACCTACAGCTAGCTTTGTACTTCTCCCCTGTCTAACAATGGAGGATCTTGTTGAAATCCATTTTGAGTTGGATCTTTGGGTGGGGTCTGATCTTGTACATTTCACAAGTGTGCCACTGATGTCATACGGTGATAATGTATGCTCCACACAGAATTCCGGGCCTGAATCAGAGATGAAGTTTCAAAAGATTCCTAGCAGGGGAAAGATGATGACCATGGAGACCTTCCCTCCTTTCACTCTTCATGAAAGCCAACTCCACCCCTGCAGGAGAAACTTGAGCAGACACTCCTCACTGGACCTCCTTTTCTTTATCCTTCTTTTCAAATTACCATGCCAACCTATTTGTGGAAATAGTTCCCCTTTCACAAGAAACGCAGATGCAGGGCGCCTGGGTGGCTCAGTGGGTTAAAGCCTCTCTCTTCGGTTCAGGTCATGATCTCAGGTTCCCGGTAACGAGGCCCGCATCGGGCTCCATGCTCCGCGGGGAGCCTGCTTCCTCCTCTCTCTCTGCCTGCCTCTCTGCCTGCATGTGATCTCTCTCTGTCAAATAAATAAGTTAAAACTTTAAAAACAAAAGAAAGAAAGAGAGAGAAAAAGAGAAATAGATAGATAGATAGATAGATAGATAGGTAAATGCAGGTGCAATCTCTTTCTGGTTCCAAGGCTGGATTTCATAGCTTGGACCCTACTGAATCCATGGCATTTATACATATTAAGCTTTCCGAGCATTTCTCTTTTTTTAAAGATTTTATTTACTTGACAGAGAGAGATCACACATAGACAGAGAGGCAGAGAGAGAGGAGGAAGTAGGCGCCCTGTTGAGCAGAGAGCTGAATGTGGGCCTCAATCCCAGGACCCTGAGATCATGACCTGAGCCAAAAGCAGAGCTTAATCCTCTGAATCACCCAGGCAAACCTTCCCAGCATTTCCATTAATTCCCATGGCTTCAGCCTACAGGATCTCAGGGATTTCAACTCAGGCTTCCTCCTGAATACCAATGTTTCCTAAAATAAGCACAGGGATAAAACTCCTTTGGACCTTCTGGTACTCCCAAAAGAATCACTTACACACTGGGGCGCCTGGGTGGCTCAGTTGGTTAAGCGACTGCCTTCAGCTCAGGTCATGATCCGGGAGACCAGGGATCGAGCCCCACATCCGGCTCCCTGCTCGGCGGGAGGCCTGCTTCTCCCTCTCTCACTCCCCCTGCTTGTGTTCCCTTTCTGGCTGTGTTTCTCTCTGTCAAATAAATAAATAAAATCTTTAAAAAAAAAAAAAAAAGAAGAATCACTTACACAAAGAGGCCTTCTTGAGACCTGTTGCCAGTAAAACACACTCCTTCATTGTGAGACGTCACAGAGACCACACTGCAGGGAAATGGACTTAAGAAGCTCTTGCAGAAATGACTGTTCTTCCAAGTCCTTCCTGGGCTGCTCAGCCTCTGAAGACCACAAGCTCTCCTAAGCCTTTTTATTCACTGCTGCACCCTACTGGGCAGATTCTTCCCTTTCCTCTCTTCTTTCCCTTCTCCAGCAATGAAGCATCGTCTCCGCTAAAATACAGATCAATTTGCTTTCCGAGGATTTTATCCTACAATAAATACTTAGGATTCACTTGTTTTGGAGAGCAGGTTCGATTTACCTGCAACTTCCTAAGACACTAGTTTACCCGAGGTAGGTATGTGTTCTCAGTCTCAATCTTGCTTTCTTTTCTATTAAAGTATCCTCCACAGACCACGTTTTTAATTCATGTGTAGAACGTGGGGATTTGACACTATAGGTTCTACTATGCTCGCCACAAAGAGCTACCATCTGGCACCAGAAAATGCTATCATAAAACCATTAAATGAGTCCCCTGTATTCTTCTATCCCCATGACTTCTGATTCCGTAACTGTGTGTGTGTGTACGGCCCATTCCCATTTCCTCCTGTTGCCCATCACCCTTCTCCATTCTTCACCGGTAACAATCAGGTTATTCATTGTATTTATGGGTCCGTTTCTGCTTTTTCCTTTTGTCTTATCATTTGTCACAAGATGGCCTGACCCAGATGGTGTTCTGCCAAATGAAATACAGACAAATACCATGCACATTCACTTATGTTCACAATCAAAACAACAATGTAAATGAGCAAATAAGAAACACAGCCATGAATATCTGTTTTGTTTTGAATAAAGCCTACGGAGAATCTCAAGAAATACAAAACTTCCTGGGGCGCCTGGGTGTCTCAGTTGCTTAAGCGACTGCCTTCAGCTCAGGTCCTGATCCCGGAGATCCGGGATCGAGTCCCACATCCGGCTCCCTGCTCGGCGGGAAGCCTGCTTCTCCCTCTCTCACTCCCCCTGCTTGTGTTCCCTCTCTGGCTGTGTTTCTCACTGTCTTCCTCCTAGTTAGTGCTATTACTCCAAAATGTATCTTTAGCTTAACATAACACGCTGCATTCTGTGCATATGAAAACCAAAAAACTCTGTTGCTCAGGAAAACAGGAGAAACGTATAGGGTAAAATTTTATCAATACTCCTTGAGAATTCTGTAGCTATGGGTTACACTTGCAGTGACTTTGTTCAATCAGCACTTGCTAAGGAGAACCCTAGGGCATTAGATGGTGAGCCATGGTTCAGTAGAAAAAAAAGGAACTAACATTTACAAAATCCCTCATCCTCCCCGCCCCGCCCCCATCCGCAATCTCTACCAAATCCCTTCCACCAGTAGCCAAACCATCCAGGGCACTAGAGAACACACCGACACCCCCCACCCCCCCCGCCCGGCAGGCGGCGCCCGAAAACCGGCACCTGGATGTATGAATCCGTGAGTCTGGGGTGACTGGCAGGAAGGCAACGGGGGGCTCAAGGCCTCCTTCGACCCACCGGGGGTGAGGGGTTCCGGACTCTGAGCCCGTCGTTACCCAGACGGGCCTTTGCAGATCCCTTTCCTACGTTTCCTGGGACGGGGGCATCTGCATGGTTGTAGGGGACATGCTCCTCACCTCACTCACATGCCTTCCGACCCCCACTCCCCCACCCCCCGGTCCCGTAGCGTTCCCGGGCCGAGGCCTAGGGCGCACGTAAGGACACGGAAGGCTCCCTGACGCCCCCAGCCCCAAAGACCCGGTACAGGGGACACGGGTCCGTGGGAAAAGTGGAAACCGCCGAGAGAAACCCGCACTTCCCGCGTCCCATTCGGCTCCGCGCGCGGAGAGGGTTTTGCCACAGGTGCTCCAACACACGAGTGAAGGAGAGTCCTCCAGAGAACAGGCGAAGGTGAATAGTTCCCACCTGGACCTTTTCTCGAGACTTGTGCCGTTCTGGCGGGGGCACGATTCCTACAGAAAGGGAAAGAAAGGGCGCCTGGGTGGCTCCATCGTGCAGCATCTGCCTTCAAGTGAGCGGGAGTCACCAGATCGAACCCGCATCAGGCTCCGTGCTCAAGAAAGCAGGGGGCCGGGTTCTCGATGTCTCACTGCCACTGCTTGTATTCCCTTGTCTGTGGCAAATAGATTAATGAGAGAGGGCGGGAGGGAGGGAGGGAGAGATAATAGGTCGATGAGAAATGATAGAGAAAATAAATGAAAATGAATAACTAGGTAAGTCAAAGAATCAATAAATCAAATAAATAACAATCAAACAAAAAAAATCCCTCATCACAATGTTTATCAAAATCTTAGCAGAAAAAAAAAATCGTAGATATCTTGGAATAGAGAAACACATTCAAAACCATTCCATGAGGTCTGCATTAGCCTGATACCAAGCAGTAGAAACCTAACAGCAAAAGAGAAAAGGCTCCTTTATCACACAACAGTATTGCTACTCTGGCTTTCTTCCGACATCCACCTGCAAGTATAAAATATAGTCAAAAGACAAAAAGAACAAAACTGAAAATAATGATCCCTCTCCAGAGATCCAGCTCCCCCTGAGTCCTTCCAGGTCTATTAACAAATACAGATGACCACTGGGTGTCAGCCTTTTGATCAGGAACGGTCCACTTACACACAGTCGGGTTTGCTTGGATAAATACAGTGCACTACTGTACACGTGTTTTCTCTTCATGGTGACTGCCTGAATACTTTATTTCCTCAAATTCCTTCATTATAAAAACATGGTATATACTACAGACGCCATACAAAGAATGGGATGACTGATGACATGTTGTAACTGAACCATCAAATATTACAGATGAAGAGAGACTTCTCAAACAACTTGGCCAATGTAATTCATCTTGCGCAAGAGAGCCCCAGGAGATCACCACGGGGATTCTCAGCAGTCCCAAAAGGAATAGGGGGAGGGCATAAAGAACTGAGATACCGAACAATCAAAACATAGCCACCAAGAATACTTACCTGGCAAAACGCATTTCCATAGATGCAGTAAATGAAGACATTGCCAATTAAAAACCCCTCTACGTTTACCAATCGACATGTCCTACAAGTACCATTAAAGGGGGGCTCCTGGGTGGCTCAGTTGTTTAAGCGACTGCCTTCGGCTCAGGTCATGATCCCGGAGACCAGGGATCGAGCCCTTTATTGGGCTCCCTGCTAGATGGGAAGCCTGCTTCTCCCTCTCTCACTCCCCCTGCTTGTGTTCCCTCTCTGGCTGTGTTTCTCTCTGTCAAATGAATAAAATCTTTAAAAAAAAAAAAAAAAAAAAAAAAGAACCACTAAAGGAACACTCTCCAGAGGGAATAAAAGGATTATATGCTGTAACTGCAACCACATGAAAACAGAGAGCTCTCTGCTACACCTTTCCTGGGACGGGGGCATCCGAATATTTAGAGGAAGGGGTACTGCTGTAAGTGCATATCAGTGACATTTACATTTCCTACAGAATTTTGTCTTTGTTTTTTTTTATTATTTTTAAGATTTTATTTTAATTTTTAAAAAATATTTTCTTAATATGTTATTTATTTATTGGACATAGAAAGAGATCACAAGTAGGCAGAGAGGCCGGCAGAGAGATGGGTAGAAGCAGGCTCCCTTCTGAGCAGAGAGCCCAAAGGTGGCCTCGATCCCGAGACCCTGACATCATAAGCTAAGGCGAAGGCAGAGGTTTCATCCTCTGTGCCACCCAGGCGCCCTAAAGAAGACTTTATTAAAGGCTACAAGTTCAATTTCTCAAGGTGCTAGTTCCCTGATAGCATTTTATCTCCAGGCATCGTAGGAAACAAATAGAGACGTTACATTACTTCACCACTGAGGAAGAGAACGCATAGACAGGAAACGTCTATATCAGTTAATATGAAAAAAAAAAAAGGAAGAAAACAACAACAACAGGAAAGAGAACTTTTGAAGGAAGATAAAAGTCTAAGAAGTTTTCTCATTTTAGAGTGGTGCTTTGGTATCTGATGAAGTTCCTGAATCTTTTTTTTTTTTAAGATTTCATTTATTAGGTTGACAGAGAGAGATCACAAATAGGCAGAGAGTCAGGCAGAGAGAGTGAGGGAAGCAGGCTCCCCAATGAGTAGAGAGCCCGATGCGGGCCTCGATCTCAGGACCCTGAGAAGATGACCTGAGCTGGAAGGCAGGGCGTAACACCTGAGCAAGCCAAACACCCCTTAATCTCAATGTTTTAACATGAAGATTAAAGTCTCGGGGCGCCTGGGTGGCTCAGTTGGTTAAGCGAAGGCCTTCGGCTCAGGTCATGATCCTGGAGATCCGGGATGGAGCCCCACATCAGGCTCCCTGATCAGCGGGAAGCCTACTTCTCATTCACTCACTCCCCCTGCTTGTGTTCCCTCTCTCGCTGTGTTTCTCTCTGTCAAATAAATAAATAAAATCTTAAAAAAAAAAAATGAAGATTAAAGTCTCTCTAACATTAAAAAGCATAAACCAGAGAACATTAGGAAACTGACTCTGGTGTTTCAGGAACTTCGTCACCAAATCTCAATGTGCACACAACTACCCTGACCTCCTTCTCCCATGATGAAAAACAGAATTTAGAAAGGGTTTAGCACAGAGTTCCTCAGAAACAGGATGATACCCCAGGGCCCGCACAGCAATGGAGAAGCAATCAGATTATGGAGGCCCTCCCACTCCAAGGAGAGTGTCTCCCCCCCCCCCCACCCGCGAACGTGATGGACCACCACTGGAGCTGAAGGAGGATCCCTAGACAATGTCAGAGCATGACCATGTTGGATAGCACATGTCCCTCCGGGAGAGAGAGAGAAATGAAACTGGGCGGGTCTCCAGCTGAGGTGCATTCAAGCAGAGCGACTCCAACCACAGCTCAGGGTCCACCTTCCTCCTCCAGACCTAGACCTCCCCTCGCTCATCTGCCTCATTCCTTCCCGCCTACCTGGAGGAAAGGCTACGGTCTCCTTTCTCTTCCCATCCCAGAGCTGCTTCTCCTGCTCCAAAAACATGATGAGGTCTGGCTTTGAGAGAATGAGACCTGTTTAGGAGGAAAAAGGAAAATGACTATCGCTGCAGATTCGAACTTTCCATCAGGACTGTGTTCACTAAAGGGATGACAATGTAGAATTCTAGAAAATGGCTTCCCAACACTCCCTTTAGAAAACACAGAAGGCGGGGCGCCTGGGTGGCTCAGTTGGTTAAGCGAGTGCCTTCAGCTCAGATCATGATCCCGGAGACCCAGGATGGAGACCCGGGATCGAGCCCCGCATCGGGTTCCCTGCCCGGCAGGAAGCCTGCTTCTCCCTCTCTCACTCCCCCTGCTTGTGTTCCCTCTCTCGCTGTGTTTCTCTCTGTCAAATAAATAAAATCTTTAAAAAAAAAAAAAAAAAGAAAACACAGAAGGCATGTCCAATGCTCACATCCTGACCTCCAGTTCCAAGAAGTGGACATAAAAAGAACTGGATATTTCAGTTTAAGATGTGAGCAGCACCATTCCATGCCACTCAATGTTTAGAACTGCCACTCATCTATACACGGGATGATGTTACCTTGAGGAAAGAGAAGCTAGGGTTGAATAAGACACATCATGAAGATTTTTCTCTCCATGTAAAAACCCCTACTTAATCCTTTCGTGTGGGATCTGAATTCCAGTCATTCAAACAGGTATCTCCCAGGAGGCAGTCCTCACAGGCTCACAGGAGGGAACAAAACCCTCATTTTGGTTTGGGAAATCTGGAGGGAGTCATCCTCACACAAGAAGTGGAAGTGTCCGTAGTTCTCGAACATCACATCCCTGTAGAGTTGCCGCTGAGTGAGGTTCAGGCATCCCCACTCCTCCTGGGAGAATTCTAGGGCCACGTCCCTGAAGGTCAGCAGTCCCTGCAATGAATAGCACAGTCACCAAGAACCAGATCTGACCTCTCTTCTCCGGGACATGAGCATGCAGTACAGGAAAATCCTATGGGATGGAGAGCTGAGCGGTTGAGAAGTTTCACTCCCAGAAGGCAACTCTGTGAAATACACAGAGGTGAGAGCCCCCCCTTGTACAGTGGAAACTGCTGACTTGTGGGAGAGTAGCCAATGGTCAAGAAATTCTTGTCATGTTTCTGATGTGAAATGTTGGGGTTCAGGAGTGAATGGTGAACAAAGAACCGTTGAGATGTCTGTGGCACAAAAACTGTGGTCCTCAAGCAGGCGGAGAGGACACGTGTGGGCCCAGACTGATGCTATGCTTTCAGGTGGGGTGGGGGTGAGGGACAGCACAAGGCTCTAAGGAATTTGGAAGCAAGATTTCAGGACCCTCAGGGCCTAGATGCTCTTTGGATGAGGTCACTCACCGCTTAGTTACACTTTGGTCAAGAACCCTTCAGTATTTATCAGTGGGCCACAAGGTTGATGGATGATGGACAACCTACTTTTGGGGCATAGGGTAAATGGAAATTTCCAAAGCGATTTTCATATGTTGAAGAGGAATTAGAAGACCAAGGAGGTCTCCTTATTGTGAAGCTCACGGGGCTTTTTACAGCCAACAAACTATTAACCCGAGGCAGTTGTGAATTCCCTGAGGAACTGTTCTATTCTCTTTACCTCAGGTACTTATCAAGGAATTGCAAGTTGAAAGACATTTAATTTTATCCACAGTCTTGCCGTTGTTCTCATCAGAAACTACAAGCAAGAGGCACCCAGAGTTCAGTGGCTTAAGGGTCTGCCTTCACCTCAGGTCACGATCCCAGTCTTCTGAGACCGAGCCCTGAGTTGGGCTCCCCACTCAGTGGGGAATCTGCTTCGCCCTCTTCCCCCTTTCCTCACTCATGAGCTATCTCTCTCTCAACTGGAAAATGTTTAAAGAAAAAAAGAAGTGAACATATAAACAAGATAAACTGAGAAGAAAGAAGTTTACCTCTGAAATGTGATCTTTTCTGCACAAGCTCAGTATCTTATGTTCCTTACAAAGGTAAGAGGGAAAATATGAACATGAAAGGGGAGGGATCCAGCAGACAGCACTGAGTCAATAAAAGACATTAACATCAGCTGGATGTAAACCAAGTGGTCTCCATGCCTAAGGCCCACCACAGACAACATTCCTGGGGTTTTCTTCTGCTCTGAGTATAGGAAATTGGAATATAAACCTAATTATGAAAACACACTGGATATATATACACACTTCAATCACTATAATTTCCTTATACTCTGCTTTGAGGCAAGAGGGCTTGAGCAAAGGAATGGAGAAAGGGTCCATAGGGGCCCCAGGGTTGCTTCTAGACAGGCCCATCAGGGGACCCAGCTGAAAAGACCCAAGGCCCTAGCTAACCAATGGGCTTTTGACAACCAGGTGCAGTGACCAAAAACGGAAAACTTCCATTTGTCCACAAAATCCGACACCTTCGTCGGATCAGAACATCCCCCACCCACTGCACCTTGCGACAACCTCTCCTCTGCCCTCCCGCCTGCTTCTCTCTATGGTAATTCAATAAACTTCTCTATCCTTCTACCTGTCTCAGGTGCATTCTCTTCACTGTCCTCTTCACAAGCTTCTACCCAATCATGGATCCATTTGGGGGCACCCCCGCAGGACTGTAACACACACTCCACTGAAACACCACAGTTTCCCCGCGCTGCAGCTACTTTCCCTCTTTCTTTCTTTTAATTTTTATTTTATTTATATTTTAGTCTTGTTTTTCTCTTTTCCAAGATGCTACTTATTAATTTGACAGAAACACAGCTAGAGAGGGAACACAAGCAGGAGGGGTGAGAGAGGGAGAAGCAGGCTTCCCAACAAGCAGGGAGCCAGATGCGAGGTTCCATCCTGGCACCTTGGGATCAAGACTTGAGCCAAAGGAAGACACTTAAAGACTGAGCCACCCAGGCACACATATGTTTTAGTCTTTTGAAACATTGTATTTCTTTTTTTTTTTTTAAGATTTTATTTATTTCTTTTACGGAGAGAAACAAGGCTAGAGAGGGAACTCAAGCAGGGGCAGTGAGAGGGGGAGAAGCAGACTCCCCACCGAGCAGGGAGCCAAATGAGGGGCTGCATCCCAGGACTCCAGGATAATGACCTGAGCCCAACAAAGACGTTTAATGACTGAGCCACCCAGGAGCCCCTTAAACATTGTATTTCTTGGAAAGCCTGGGTGTCTCAGTCAGTTGGGCATCAGCCTTTGGCTCAGACCATGATCCGAAGGTCCTGGGATCACTTCCAGCAGTGCATTCCTTGCTCGACGGGGAGGTTTCTCTCTCTGCCTGCTGCTCACCCTGCTGGTGCTCTCTCACACTTCTTCTGAGAAGCACATAAAACTTTTTAGAAGATTGTATTTGGGTGCCTGGGTGGCTCAGTGGGTTAAAGCCTCTGCCTTTGGCTAGGTGATGATCTCAGGGTCCTGGGATCCAGGCTGAGGTCAGGCCCTCTGCTCAGCAGGGAGCCTCCTTCCTCCTGCCTCTCTGCCTATTTGTGATCTCTCTCTGTGTGTCAAGTAAATACATAAAATCTTTTAAAAAAATAAAATAAAAGATTGTATTTATTTGGAAGAGAGAGAGAGAGAGCATAAAGAGGCAGAGTCGCAGGTACTCGGGGAGGAGATGCAGGATCTCCACCTACGTGGGAGCAAGATGTGGGGAGGGATCCCAAGTCCCCAGGATGAAAACCTGAGCTGAAGGTCGAAGACACTATTTATTTCTTTCTTGGATAGAGAGAGAGAGAGAGAGCACAAATCCGCAGAGAGAGAGAGAGGGGGAAGCCGACTCCCTGCTGAGCAAGGAGTCAGATGCGGGACTCCATCCCAGGACCCTGAGATCAGGACCTGAGCGGAAGACAGAGGCTTAACTCTCTGAGCCTCGCAGGCGACCCAGAAGGCAGCCTCATAAATGACTGAGCCACTCTGCGTCCCTAATATTTATTTATATTTTAGAGGAGACTGGGAGGGACGGGGGTAGGAGAAAGAGAAATCAGACCCCCTCTGACCACAGAGCCAGAAGCAGGATACCATTGTAGGACCCTGAGATCCTAACCTGAGCTGAAATCAAGAGTCCACGCGTAGCCCACTGAGACACCCAGACTCCCTGCCTCTAGGGTATTTTATGTAGAGTATCTTTTTCACTCTAAAGATTAAGACGCACAGGCCACCTCCGCGAGAATGTGAACCTTTCCAAGACTTTCTGAACCTCATACTCATTCCTTGTGCGTTTTCTTACTCCCGAGCTACACACAGTTGATCAGGAAGCATGACGGGCCCTGAATGAGAAATGCTTTCCCTTCCTGATATACAGGACCAGATCGCATCACCAAGAGGAATCTTGGACTCAACACGTTCCCCTCTGGATCTGCCACCAAGGGATATTTCCATACTCGCAGGACTTTAATTCAATGTGAAAACCGTGATGTCCTATAGGAAGCCAGGTTAGAGACTCAGGACAAGGGCTCTGATATACAGAGAAGAATTGTAAAGACATAACCTTGAGTATCACTTCGGAAAAGATCTTAAAAATAGGAGAAAACAGAAGGGAGAAACATCCTAATTACAGGAACCAACAATTTGCAACTTCTAAATGCAAGGAACCGAAGGAGGAAAAGAGGACACAGCCTCTCCCAGGGCACCAGGCTTACCTGAGAACTCATCATTTCTTCTCTCACCTGGACCTCTGGGTTTCTTTCTCACAAGATATCTGTGGAGAAATCACAGCCGCATCAGGAGAGAAATCCCCTTAAATACACCAACAGAGCTTCTTTACCTCAAACTGCTCAAGGGAATGCAGGACTTTGAGAAGGCCCAACTTCCTTGTCCTTTGTGTCAGGAGCTATTCAGAAACTGTGAGAGGCTACTGGGAGACCAATCCCTGCCTTTCCCTTCTCAGCTTTCAGGGGCCTCCCTTCCCACAGACACCCACAAGTGAACCTGTGCTGCACAGACCCAAGCCTCCCAAACTCCTGTCCCAGGGACCCCGTCACCTCCTCTCCAGTGAAAGCCTGCTCTCCCCTCTCCTCCAACCACCTGAAGCCCTCAGGCTCACCCTAGGCCTCACTGAGAATCACCTGCAGCCCTTAATGAACACAACACTGTGTTTTCCACCCAAACCAAAGCTTAGAATAGGAGGGGGAGGCCAATGGGTAAGATCTCCTTGGAAACTGCACAGGGGATCCTACTGGGAAGTGACTGGGAGGTGACCCGGCAAAGCCCGGGAACCCAGGCCTCATCTGTGAGCGGACTGAGATCGGAGTCTGGTCCACCAGCCAGAGTTTCTGGAGACTGATGCCTTTTCCCTCTTACTGCTCCACACGGGGAGACACCCCTACACCGGGAGCTTTCCCTGATTGATGCAAATGCCCCTTTCCAAAGTTAACACATGATTTCAGAGCTCTTTCTTTGCCTTTTATTTATGAAACCCAGCCCACCCTCAGTGGATCAGGTGTCTGCCTTTGACTTTGGTTCTAATCCAGGTGTCCTCCTCAGCGGGAGGCCGCCTTCTCCCTCTCTCACTCCACTGCTTGTGATCTCTCGTTGTGCCTCTTGTCAAATAAGAAATATTTTAAAAAATCTATCATTGTCAGGGTGGAAGCATGTTCCTGAATCAAGGGATGAGAAGTGACAAGAGGTTTGTGCAGAAGAGAAAGGTTACTTATTGTGAAATGGAGTCTAATCTTGCCACCTTTTCTTTGTTCTACTTGGTGCCTTAAGTGGTTTTCATTTCACTCACCAGGACAACTGTTGTAAGAATACTTTATATTGTACGGTGAGAAAGCACTCAATATATTCTAGAATAGCTAAACTATAAAAGATAACATGAAATTTTCCTGAGAATGCTGAGAATTAGAATTCTCATATATCAGTGGTGGGAGAGGGAAAAAGTACATGCACTTGGGAAAACGGTGACGGTTACCTGTGAAAATGACCTTTTGCCTACTGAGGGGAATATTTTTTAGCCTGGCATTATGTCTCTTTGGCCTGAGCATTATTTTAGGTTGTTTATTTAATTCTTGGTTTCTGAAGATTTTTTTGAAAAGATATTATTTACTTGACAGAGAGAAACACAGCTAGAGAGGGAACACAAGCAGTGGAGTGATAGAGGGAGGCAGGCTTACCGCTGAGCAGGGAGCCCCATGGGGGTCTCCATCCCGGGTGTCCTGGGATCATGACCTGAGCTGAAGGCAGCCTCTTATAAAAATTGAGCCACCCACACGCCACAAGGTGAAATTTTTGAGTTGATTTTTGGACATTAATAGGGTCCATGGTCAAAGGAAGGAGGCTGATACGAAAGGCATGGTCAAGTAAAGCTTTAGATCGCCCAAGCAGCAGAAGCTTACTGGCCCTGGGGCCAGGGTCTTGTCTCTCAGGGGAGAAAAGGACCACGCCCGACTTCTCAGGCCAGCTTTTACAGGGCACCCACCCTCCCCAAGTCACAAGCTGACTAGGGCCACTTCTGCACAGGAGCTGACCCACTCAGGTGGCTTGCCTGAGTTAATATGCACCTCCATGGCCTCCCATATGAGTGCAAGGGGGGTATCTGGCTGTCCCCCCCCCCTTAGTTTGCATCCAAATACCTTCCCAGGACACTCCCAGGAAGGAGATTAAGGGGCTTCCTGATTGGGCTTATGCCCACAACTTGACTCGCCTTTGTTTTCCAGGGGCCATTCATCCATTACACCTGGAGCTGTTTTTAATGAGTAAACAGGATGGTGGCTTGGATTCCAAAACTGAACCTTACACACATGAGTCCTCCTTCTTCCCAAGTGGCTAGTCTACCAAAACTCAGGTCCTGGGGCACCTGGGTGGCTCAGTCATTAAGGTCTGCTGTAGACTCAGGTCATCATCCCGGGGTCCTGGGATGGAGCCCTGCATCAGGCTCCCTGTGGGCAGGAAGCCTGCTCCTCCCTCTCTCACGACCCCCTGCTTGTGTTCCCTCTCTACCTGTGTTTCTCTCTGTCAAATAAATAAATAAAATTTAAAAAATAAATTGCAGTTTGTGATCACATAGAACATTAGTTTCAGCAGTAGAATTTTGTATTTTTCACTTACATACGACACGCAGTGCTCATCCCAAGTGTCCTACTTGATCCATTACCCATTTCATCCACCCTTCCCACGGACTCACTATCCAACAACCCTTAGGTTGTTCTTTACAGTTAAAGAGTCTGTTCTGTGGCCTCCCCTTCCCCCCCAGCATGTTTCTGTTTCACTTCTTAAAATGCACGAGTGAACTTATCAGGTATGTCTTTCTCTGACTTATGTCATCAGCATACTACACTAGCTCTATTCACATCCTGGCAAATGGCAATATTTCATTATTTTCTTATGTTCTATAGCTGAATAATTTATCCTTCTTTGTGTCTGTCCTTCAGCTTTTAAGGCTGTTGAAGGATGAAGGGGTCATCTTGTGTAACTCCTTTACAGTGACCAGGTCGTCTACATTCCCTACCTAAGGATTTAAATTGGTCACTATCTATCCCTTCATGTAACTCCTACTGTTGTCATACAGTCCAGAGGGGATACTGGGGTGAATTTGTTTTGAGGAGTAAGCATCCTCTGTTGAAGGAACAGGACCTGCTCACATATATGTCAATAGGAGGGAACAGAGTATGGAGAACACATGACAGTTATTAGCATAATGAAAAATCCGAAAAGTCAGGAGAAGACCCTTTGGGATGACCACTGTCCACGTCCACACCAGAATTTAAATAATCAATAAGTGACAAAGTAGAGAGACAAATCAAGAAACAGATGCCTGATGACACAGGACACATGGTTAGCAGGGAAAGGTGGGTGAGGGGCAGGGCTGAAGAGGGGATGGGGATTAAGGAGCACTGTGAGTAAGGGATGCTGTCTAGAACCATCAAATGATGATATTGTGCACCTGAAACTAAGCAAGCACTATAATCAAAACATTATACAGTCAGAGAACCTGTGTGGCACATTGGTTGGGGGCCGACTCTTGGACTGAGGTCAAAATCACAGGGTCCTGAGATGGAGCCCTGGGTTGTGCTCTAGGCAGTTTGGAGTCTGCTTTAGATTCTCTCCCTCGCTCACTGTGTCATTCCCCGCCCCAGACACCACGACTCACAGGTAGGCTTTCCTCCACTCTCTTAAAACAACTGCTGGGGCGCCTGGGTGGCTCAGTTGGTTAAGCAACTCCCTCGGCTCACGTCATGATCCCGGAGACCCGGGATCGAGTCCCACATCGGGCTCCTTGCTTGGCAGGAAGCCTGCTTCTCCCTCTCTCACTGCCCCTGCTTGTGTTCTCTCTCTGGCTGTATATCTTTCTAAATATATAAAATCTATATAAAAACAAAAACAAAAAAACTGTTTTTGGGGGCACCTGGGTGGCTCAGTTGTTAAGTCTCTGCCTTCGGCTCAGGTCATGATCCTGGAGTCTTGGGATCAAGTCCTGCATCGGCTCTCTGTTCAGTGGGGAGCCTGCTTCCCCCTTTCTCTGCCTGCCTCTCTGCGTATATGTGATCTCTCTCTGCCAAGTAAATAAATAAAATCGTTAAAAAAAAATTCTTTTAACAGTACAAAATAAAATGGACAATTGAACTGTCATGAGTTAAAAGGAAACAAATTAATTAAAAAGGTAAAGGGACTGTGCCTATTAAGACTATGAATGAAAATGTGAAATTCTTCCTGAATATGCTGCTTTCAGTTTACAGTGGGAGAAATAAGGCAGCTTATTGGGAAGACCTCTCTTCATAAATAACCTGAAAGGTGCCACCAGAGACATTTCTGATTTGGTTTGAGTTATATCTTAACCTCATTTCTGGAAGGACTAGTGCTCCTCTGGAAATAGCAAGTCACAGACTCTGAGAGGGTGTGTGGTTCTGCTTTAGTGTTGGTGTAGCTCAAGTTGTCTTCTGACCACCAGTGGAAATCCGTGGTTCTGGTCTACCTCCCAACTTCAGCCCAGCAGGCTGCATATTCGAAGAATCACAGGGCATTAGAGGATGAGGACTCTCCTAATAGGAAGATGATTTTCTTTTTGAATCCTGAATGGCCACAACACACTTTAATGTCATAAGCACAGCCTGCAGGCCCAAGGCCCAGATGCACCTGCCTCCTAGAAACTTAAAATTCTTCACCGTGGCCCATGGAAATGCTTCATGCATTCTTGTGATTATATTTTGAATGAATCCAAACACAAACAAGCCCTTCCCTCCTCCCAGGACAGAGTGGCAAAGACCACTTGACCCCCTACCCTACCCCCCCCCAGCAGCCATCCCACAGGGATTCCCACTGCGGACACAAATAATGTAGCTGCTCCATCAGGGGAAGCAGACAGGAGCCACTGACTGAGCATGCTGAAAAGTTTCCACTTAGTCTGCTACCTCCAGAGACAAGTCAAGACATGAAATACAAGCCGCCATCTCCAGGTGACACCCGAAGGAGCAAGATGACTCTAACTAGCACATTCAGGCATGGCTAAAACCTATGAGGGCATAAAAATTAAGAACACTCACTGAGACGTTTCTGAATATGGGGGAAATCAGGGAGGGGGCAAAGATAAATGTTTCTATCTGTTTCAAAGGTACATTTTGTGCAACTGTCGCAAGTCGGGCATCTAAAAGAAAAAATTTCTTAAATGTGTAAAAACTAAATGACTCCCTAAGGTCTGTCTTTACATGCCACTTAACATGGTTATATTTGTTTCAGGTGTACGACAGTGATCGCACAATTCCACATATCACTGCGTGCTCACCACACGGGCTGTCCCTAAGCCCCATCGCTTATTTCAGGCGTCTCCCTGCCCACCTCCACTCCGGCAAGCATCAGGTTCTTCTCTAAAGTTCAGAATCTGTTTCCTGGTTTCCTTATCCATTTCTTGTTTCTTTCCCAAGGGTCACTTGGTCTTTGCATTCCGTATAAGACTAAAATCACACAGCACTTGTCTTTCTCCAAATGATTTCACTTGGCAGAATACTGTCTAGCTCCATCCATGTTGTGGCAAATGGCCAGACTTCATTACTTTCAAGGAGATAAATATACCTTTCAATATATCCACCTACCTTCTTTATTCACTGAGGAGTCGTGGAACGCTTGGGCTGGAGCGTTCGAAGAACTGCTCACTGCCTCTCAGTGTTGAACTGCTCCTCCAGCAAATCTGAGCAAAGAGCCCCAGTATAGAACTATACTTACTATGGTGCTAAGGAAAGGGCGAAGGAAGGTCCCACACAGCAGTGAGGCAGCCTCCCTGAAGGATCACCCAGGTACAGAGGATCTTACCTCGGCTGGGGTTATCGACCTGGGAGGTGAGGGCCTGCTGCAAGCACACCACACTTCTTGCTGATCCGGCCTATTCCACCATCCAGAAGGCTTCTTCATCTCAGACGTCTATTCTACCGTGTGACATCTTAGAGCCATGCCCCAGTGATTGTGTCATCCAATACCCTCCTCCATCCCTCCTCACTGATCTAGGCCTGGGAAAATACTGTATCATGGACATCCGAGAACATCAGTCCTCGGTAAGACACAGATCAAGAAAATCACCAAGATGAAATAAAACCTATGTACTCTCGAGAAATCCACATCTGTCAACTCCTTTTCTCCACGACATGTATTCATCAGATGACACCACCAAGAGCTGCCTGTGCCTTTGCAGTGACTAAAGGGAGCCACTTCTGGATCCTTCTCCACATTGGAAAGAGTTCCTCACATTTCCTTTTAATACGTCTTCCCTTTCTAAGGATGATGCCTGCACCGTATTTTACTTAGCCTCACCTCCCACATTCACG
>PITA01024501.1:0-26160 GCA_004023965.1 Spilogale gracilis | reverse complement strand
AATGGAATTTGGAACTGGCAGTCACATTGAGATGGCCCGCTCCTCTTCCTCTTCTCAGGGCCTTCAACTATGCTCACTGCTTTTGTCTGATGGGAAATCTCTCTGAAGCTCATCACTTGACTCAAGCACGGTTGGGAGAGGGAGGATGGTGATATCAAAAAAGACAGAAAAAGGCCCAATATTACCCTGTGCTCTCAATGGAAGTCTTCAAGAAATCACAATATAAATTTCCCTTGGGCACTCTCGTCTCCTTGGTATTCTTCATTTCTTCATGTGGCTCACCCTCTGAACTCCTTCTGGATTTTTCTCCACAATTCACTAATTATCATCCAGTCTATTTCAGGCCATTTTCCTGCTTGTTGTCTTTCAGAATTTCTCATAGTATGGATAACTCTGTTTCTTATTCTTCCACATCAAGAAGGATTAATTTCCTTTTTAAATATCTCTTCTATCATTTCTAAGAAAGCAAGGTAAAACATGTTGAGGCTGCAAAATGAATGACAGGTTGCAGCAGTTTAGATAAAGGGTCATAAAAGCCAATGAAACACGCTAAGCATACTACCTGGAAAGATGCTGGGAGAGATCTAGAAGTTTGGGGATCATCAGCATATAAATGGAAGTTAAACAATGGGAATGCATTAGAGAGATTATGTTGAGAGTGGTGAATATGAGCTATTGAACCTGAATATAACATTTCTTCTTTTTTTTGAGAGAGAGAGAGAGAGAGAGAGAGAGAGAATGGTGAGGGGAGTAGAAAAGGGAGAGGAAGAGAGAGGCTTTTAAGCAGGCTCCACACCAAGCAGAGAGCCAAGCAGGGTTTGATCTCACGACCTTGAGATCATGACCTGAGCCAAAATCAAGAGTGGGATGCTTAACTGACTGCACCACCCATGAACCTGAATATATTTCATGTGTGGATGAAGGGAGAGAAGAGATTAAATAACCCTAAGAACGAGGCTAAGGTAAAAGCAGCACTAGGAAAGAGTAGGTCCATACCAGCTAAATCTAAATGTCATTATCGTGTTCAACTTCCAGCCCCACTTCAATAGGCACCTATTAAAAGAAAATCCACTTATCTGCAAAATTCCCATATGCATCATCTATTTGTAAACTAATTTTTGATTTTATATTTTCAAGCAACAGGGCTATTTGCAGACCCCAGAACAACAACATACTGCTTCACTGATTAGACGGAGAGTAATGACCATAATGATAATGATGATCACGGTCATGATGGTGGAAAATTCTGAGCACATATTTTGACCAGTATTGCTCTTTTGTTGCTCTCTGTCTGTATGTTACATCTGGAATCTGGATTTTCAGGAGTAAGTAGTTAATCAGGCTTGGATTTTACATTCAACACCAGAAGTACTGAAAGCTTTAGCTCAGATTGTGTAAAGCTATTTTGGTGAATGACCCTCACAGGTTTTTGCAGAACCAACAAAGCTTCTCTTCTAACTTTATTGGGAAAGTCGTGTTTTGAGAAGCTCATTATGAAATAATATCAGAAAGTTCTCCATAACAGACACAGTGCATCATACACATGAGCACTCAAAAATGATTTTGATTCAGAATATGAGGACGGTGGGGAGTAACCAGTATTCACATTGATCCACATTGAAGACTATCTTGAGAGTTCACTGTGTCCAACTGCTTCATTTTGTTGTTACCACTCAGCTATACCTTCTCTTCTCCTGCTCTTCATATTATATTGTCCATGGCTATCTAGTTGTGACCTTTATCTTATTCTGCCTGACATGAAAGATACTCATTAACTGCCCGTTGTACACTCAGTCTATGAGGCTCCCTGTAATACTGAAGTCAAATCTTTGTTCTGGTAGATTTTTAGCCTCACTTCTCTTTTGTCTCCTTTCTCTGTTTCAATGGCATGAGAATCTCATTTGAAAAAAAATTCAGGCAAAGATCTTAAATTTAACCAGAGTAAAAATACTTCCACATCAACCTCCTTATCAGGACTTATGCATGAACTACACAGACAATTTTATCTGAATAAACATGGGTTTTTAATATAGGAAATTCCCAATATACAAGTGCATTGTGTTTCCCAAGTTTATTTATATAGTGCTATTTTGAACTTGGAAGGCCCTTCCCCACAGAAACAATGGTACATATAATAATAACCCCTTGAGGTTGTCTGACATGTCACAGTTCTCAAAGTATCTCCACAACCATTTTTTCACTCTTCTTGGAAGGAACCCCTTAGGAATTTATATGGCTATTGTGGTTTCCTTCATATAAATGATCAAAACCAGGCTTAAAGATTAAGAGGAAGTGAAACCATACCGCATAGGGTTAATGAGGTAAAAACTGTCACCAGCAAGACCCCTACTCATCCCTCATCTTCACCAGAATGTTGACCTTATCTTTTGGAGACAAGCACAAAGAAGAGCCCCAGTGGCTGGAAAATTAGATCCCAGGGATGGACCCTGCAGTATCTGACAGTTACCTCTACCTCATTATAATATTAAAGTCTTTGCTAAGGGGGAGACTTCATTAACATATGGTATGTATATAGCCATGTTCCCTGAGTACACATGCATGACTTTACACCTACCTCTGCATATGATGACAAAGTTCCCTTTTCTGAATACTCATCCTACCTCCGAATAAAAGAAATATACTCACCCCTACTTAAGGAGTCACAGCTTTAAAAACTATTCCCTGCAATCTTATTTGCTGCAAATAAAATTTCCTTTGTGTGACCACTGCACTCAGCACCATTTCTACTGTGACTCCCCAAGGAGTGAATTCTCCTTAGTTGTACCATAGGGGCTCCTGTCTTCTGACACCAAAACTCAGGGTGTTTCCCACACTGACCAACTCTCCAATTCTCCCACCACCAACTGGATGTTCTAGAAATCTATTATGACACTGTCTGGAATTAACATAGACCCACACTTTTAAGGCTCAGTCCCAGGCACCTGGGTGGCTCAGTGGCCTCTGCCTTTGGCTTGGGTCATGATCTTGGGGTCCTGGGATTGAGGCCCACATCAGGCTCTCTGCTCAGCAGGGAGCCTGCTTCCTCCTCTCTGCCTGCCTCTCTGCCTACTTGTGATCTCTCTCTCTATCTCTGTCAAATAAATAAAATCTTTAAAGGCTCAGTCCTTTTAGTCTGCCCCACCCCACTTCAGACCCCAGTGGCACATTCCAAGTCGTCATCTGTCCTTGTGACTGGGAGTTCCTATTAGCCTTTGTTAGGTTCAATAATTAATTATAATGGTCCCCAGAACTCAGGAAAACACTTATATTTACTGGCTTATCAGAAGGATATAGATAAAGATTTACACAAGGTGAAGTCCAGAAGGGTCCTGAACAAATTAGCTTCTTGTCCGCATGGAATTGGGATTCGCCATCATTCTGGCACGTGCATGTGTTCACCAAACCAGAAACCCTCCAAACCACATAGTTTCAGATTCTTATGAAGATTGCATCACACAGGCATGATTGTGTCCTCAGTCTCCAGCCCTTCTCTTCTCCACAGAAGATGCAGGATGGGCCTGGAAGTTCCAAGCTCTAAACTTGGCTTTGTCTTTCTGGTGACCAGCCCCCATCCTGAAGCTATCTAGGGACTCCCAGACACCAGTCATCTCGTTAGCATACAAAAAAACACTCCTTACTCTGTAGATTCCAAGGGTCTTAGGAGCTCTTTTGTCAGGAACCAGAGTCAAAGACCAAATATTAGGACAAAAGATGTTTTCAGCACCCCTATTATTCAGGAAATTGCAAGCATTTTAGGATCACTGGATCAGGAAACAGAGACTTTCTCACTATGTCACAAAATGTTGGGACTGGCCCAAGGTTATAGAACCAGTGAAGGTTTGACTAATAGAGCAGCACCGGAGTTAGAACTCAGGATTTGGGGATTCTAGAGCAGTACTTCTACCATAATGTGTTATCCCATAAATGCTGATTAAGTTACTCAGGGTGTTCAGAGCCCTTTCAGTAAGTATTGCACATTTTCCTTGAATTTTGGTAGGAAATGCAGGAATGGTAGTAACTAAATTAAAACAGAACACCACATCAAAAACTAATGGTGTACTATAGGGTGGCTAACTGAACATTATAAATAAAACAGATGAAATAAGATATTTGATATTTCTCCCTCCCTCCTTCCTTCTCCCCCTGATGCATCACCTGCTCTGGGGGAATCAAGCTGCCATGCTGTGAGCAACCTCATGGAGAGGCCAACAAAGAAAAAACAGGACATCATTCCCCCCTACCTCTACCCCCACTGCTACACCTGTGGACAAGAAACAAAAATCTATGAATAACTACATGAGTGGAACCTTCAGCTTTATTGAATCTTGAGATGACTAGAGTTCTGACCCGCTTAACTATAATAAAATGAAATTTAGTGGTAACCCATCAACATGCAAAATTTAAAAAATGTAAAAAATGCTCTTATATGAAACAAAGGAGAAATCAAAGGGAACCATTTACTACAATAGAATGTGCACTGACATATGTAAATGCTTTTGCATGACTCCCCTTGAAGACATATTAAAGTAGCCAAATGCTTGAATCTATAGGTGACTTCAGAAGCAGATGACTACAGTTGTGTGGTCTCTTCAAATTCTGTAAGTTCTACTTCCATTGGTGACATGATTTTCCAAAATAACAAACAACTCAGTATAATACGGCAAAACACCACCTTCCTTTGAAATACAGAGAGGTTACATCCCTGGAATATACTTACAGCATTATATTGAGTTTTGAATATTTTGCTTGTAGATTGGTTATTATCTATTAATTTCATTTCAGAATTGTAGAGAAGGCATAAAAAAGTAATTATTATAAAAAGAGGACATTAAGTCTAATAGGGCTGATCACTGGTGTAGAGAATTATTATTAAAAGATGACATTACATCTAATAGGGCTGAGCATGGATCTAGAGAAAACCTGAGATATAGTTAGAACGTTGAATCAACTTGGTAGAAAATAAAAAATTGCCTCAGTGATTCGATGCTAAATATGGGGGAAATTCAGCTATCTATAGCTCGGGGAATTACTGGGCAACACTTCATTCTTCTTAATACAAACATTATACCCCAACACCTTGTGAGACACTGATTCCCTATAACCTGTGATACTACAGCCCCAGTGACGGTCCCCCAACCTCGTTCTTTATGGCTTTGTAATTAGTCAAGCTTCACTTATTTTGCAATATTTTTTTTTCTGCATTCTGTCTCCCTCTGTCAACCAGAAGATTTAGTAATCCATACTCAAGCTAGGAAAAAAGCTACATGATGTTAATCCTTGAGACATTCTGGATGATTTCTAACATGCGTGAATCACAGGCTAAGCAGTGATTTTAGACCATCCTTGGAGGACAACAAAACAATGTACTAGGATTGGAATCATACTGGAATTGGTTTTGGTATAGATATGCAGACTTCTGTCATTTAATGTATGCATTACTCTTCACTCAATTTTTGCTCTATGATATTTGACAGTTTATAAATATCACTGTGTGGTAATACTAAACATTATCAAAAAGTGAAGCTATATAAATGTCTTATGATAAACCTATAGGCATTAGCCAACTAAGAAACTGAAATCAGCACAATAGTGATCACAACCTAACTGTGTCAAAAATTATCCTGTATTAACAGCAGCAAAAAGATAGGAAGTAGAGATGAAGGAAAAGTGGGAAGGCAAAATGATGCAGTACTTAATGCATGGGAAATTGCTCTGAAAGTTTGATGACTCTGGTGGTTTTCTGATGGTCAATAGTGCTGAGTAGCAAAAACCTGGAATCATTTGCAGAAAAGCCTCCTAGTCTTCAGAACCATATTATATTGATGTAAAATGCCATAACCCAAACCTGTAAAACCTATACCCTGTATTCAAAAGTAGAAAAAATCAAAGTCCATCTCTTATTGCACACCACTGACTTTCCAGGATAATAACACCTTGCTTTTTTTTTTTTTTTTTTTTTTGCTTTTAGGCTACTTTTCCTTGCCTGCAGCTCTTTTGAAAAAGTATAAAAGTATTTAACTTGCCTTTCCACCTTATGTCGCTCCACATGCTCAGAGGTTATTTAGATTTTATTTTCACTCAGTTTTGTTTGTACTCAATGCGGTATTTGTGAATCTCATCATGTGGATTTGTGGTTGTGAAACTGGGCCCAGAATAAGTATCAGCAGTTCCTTCACCCATCCCAAGTTGAATCCCTCTTTCAGCCTCTAGAAAAATCATCATAAAGACTCCCAAGGACCTAACTCTTCCTTTGACAGTTCCATCAAATGATCCAGCTCCTTCATTTAAAACATACTACTGGGTAAGCCTGAAGGTGCTCAACCTCCCTCTGGAAGCTCAAAGTGTAGCTGTAGTTCTATCCATTTTTACCACCTTCACTCCCTTTTCAGGAAAGGTATTGCCTTGCTCTGCTCTAAGGTCAAGTCCTCTATCTGGATAATCATATATCTATTCATCGCTATGCGCTATACAACTATCCCCTGAATTATTTCCACTCTTATTCAATTTATCCCTCCCCAGTTCCTCTTACTTCTTAGTCTATGCACACTCAAAATCTCCACCCCATCCCCAAACCTTCACTCCAGGCTCCATACGATCCTATTACTGTAATTTCCATCACAATCTGTTTTTAAGAACATAATATGTCATTGACTCCACTTAATCTCTTCGGTCTACTCAAATTTGTTTTTGTTCTTGACAAGTGAAATAAAATTACTGTAATACAGTCTTCTCCTCCTCACTTGCTCAACACTGCTTTATTCACTAACACACTGCTAATGCTTCAGACTCAGTAGATGCTTGTATAAACTTGCTGAATCAATTAAGGATCAAATTATTCTCAAAATTCTTAACAAAACATTCAAAGGTTTCAATAATCAGTCCCAAATATCTTTTTAGTTTCATCTCTTGCTATTTCACATGAGGTATCATTTGTTTCCATCAAATGGAGCATACTCTGAGCTCGGCACCTATGTCTTCATTGATTTGTTCCTGGAAGAAATTTATCTTCCCCCCCTCCTCCGCCTATTAAATATTATGCAGAGACATTAGAAAACAATGGTTAAGAGCCAAGCATAAGATGTCAGATCACCTAAATCCAAACTTTGCCATATTACATACCATCTGTGTTAACTATTGTTCTTACCTACCTATTTTCAAGGATCATTTAAAATGTCTTCCTTCATTATAATCACTGGGAGAGAAAACAGCACTTTCTTCCCTCTTGCCCCACCCAGAATTCCAGAAGCTTTAGTCATCTTATGTCTCATTACTTTGGAAGTTCCTATAAGACTAAGACTCTGTCCCACTGATCCTGGTCTTCTCCCCACATCTGCCCCCGACCCCCACAGCCTCAAAGACAATGCTTTCTATTGGGCAATCACCTTAGTCTTCCTGAAAGGGGACATATTAGGTTCAGCTGGGTATTAGTCAAGTGAATGGAAGGTAGGGACAAGATCCTGCCTAGAGATTCATAGTGTTCTCTCCAGTACTAGAGAGTAACAGAGAATAAGTGTAAGCTTTGATTTGGACTAAAGATCATACTTTGGAAAGTCAGAATCATTCTTCAGATGCATGCTATGATGGGTAGATTAGATTAATCCAAGTATATACCCACCTCGAAGAGAGGGTAGAGGTCCTAGTGTACTTTTTACCTGATGATACAGTCAGTGTGTGGGGAAATTCTAAAAATTCAAGTCACATGGTCTAAAAGGTTAATTGGAAGTCAAAGAAGATACAAGGAGGGCATTGAATATAACATCTGGTTGCCATATCTAGTGGCTTATATTGAGAAATAAGAAGCAAAGAAATAAGGCAAATGTGAGTGAAGAGCCAGAGGGGTTACTAAGGTGAAGTATTGATGTGAACATTAAAAAGGGTTTGTGGGATGAAAATTAGAACAGTTCATGGGGTACTGTGACGTCTAACAATAATAACAGCAAGTATGATGGTAGTCTGGGTCAGGATAGTGGTTAAGATCTAGGATGCTAAACAGAGTATATTTGAGAAGATATTAATTGAAAATGCAAACATTCAGTCCAAACAAGATTTTATATGAAGGCATCAGGGATGTGTTTAAAAAAAAAAGGGGGGGGGTCCAAAAGAGGAAACCAGTTAAGAACAAAGACCAAAATGTCAAAGTTGAGTTTGAGAAGCAGAGTCTAGAGAATTACTTTAAGTGCCTACCATGTAGCTGCCTTGATTTATCTGTGATTCTTGTGACTGTTGCCTGGAGTGTGCCTAAGAACTGACCTGAATGTCAAAGATTAACACCATCCAATGAAGATTCCCCAGGTGACAAGGTTCTAGGTCACGCCCTTTCATACACTTAAAAAAAAAAAGACTTATTTATTTATTTTAGAGACAGCATGCACACAAGCATGGAAGGGGAGGGTGGTGAGGAGCAGAGGAAGAGAGAGAATCTCAATCAGACTCCCCACTGAGCATAAAGCCTGAGAGAGGGCTGGATGTCATGACCCTGAGGATCATGAACTGAGCTGAAATCAAGAAACTGATGCTCAACTGACTGAGCCACCCATATGTCCCTCTTTTAATCTTGGGATTAAATCTTGTAAATTTAATCTTAGGAAATGCAATCCCCAAATTAGGGAACTGTGGAATCAAAAATTCAAAAAATTGCAGCATTAGGAGGAGGGGGATAGGTGGAAAGACAGTAAAGATTCCTAGAGAGACTTGCCACTCTAACTTAAATAGTAGTAGAAAGTGATACTGCTGGAGAGAATAAGAACATGGCAAAAGAAAAAATTTGGTTTGAGAGTTGGAGCCCCAGCATGGCTAACAGAAACTGGAAATTGTAGAGAGTACTAGAAGTGCTGCAGAGAGTCTCCACCTTACGGCGCTGTTGACTGGACTCAAGCTGGGAGCTCCTGCAAATCACAGGCCAGATGGGTGAGGGTCAGGATTTTCTTTGAATTCTCTGTGGGGTTACCTGCTGTATCTCACCTGAAAGGCCATTTCAATTGTCCAGCAAGTGCAGTTGAGCGTTTGACGGCTCTGGCTCTGAACCACACTGGACTTTGAATCCTGGCTCTACCCCCCTTTGACAGCGTGATATAAGAGAAGTTTGCTAGCATGATTTTGGAGAAATGGGTCAGGGTGGGGGTGATGGACAGGATCTATTAATTATATAACATTTGGGGGCTCTCCTAACTGAGCCAACTCGGAGAAGGGAAGAGTTCATTCTTCTCATTACTAAAGTGACTGTCATCTTCTTATCACTTCAGGAATATTATCACATCTAGAAAAGTCCACAGGGTGGTTAGACCAGAGGTGTCTGTGCAGTTCAAGGAGACTAAAGCCAAGAGTACCTAGCACCTTTGATACATAATTGATTTAAAGACACCATTTGAAGAATCTAGAAAATAACTGGCAGGGAAATTTGGAGTTAGCAAAAGTTCTGTTCGTGTTTATTTGGCTTCATTTTCAACCAAGCTGATGACTGTCTAAGTAACATACATATTACCAAGGTTAGCATTTATAACAGCTTTATGGGGGCCCCTTGGGTGGATTAGTCAGTCAAATATCTGACTCTTGGTTTTGGCTCAGGTCATGATCTCAGGGTTGTGGGATCGAGCACCATGTCAGGCTCCCTTCTCAGCAGAGTCTGCTTATTCCTCTCCCTCTGCTCCTCCTCTTGCTCCTCATCTCTCTTCCTCTTCTCTCTCTCAAATAAATAAATAAATAAAATCCTAAAAAAATAGCTTTAGAAAGTACATGTAATTTCACATATAATCTCAATTTTTATAGAAAACTAAGGATCAAAGTAGTAAAAGAAACATGCTCAAGATCACAAAGCAATAGTAAAATAAAAGCATGGTTTTAGGCTGAATTTTGTCTTTCCCTGTATCACATTCTTTCTCTCATCTATTCACCTGCTCCTAGCTCTAGCAGATATATTTGAAGATAATAAAACTGCATTTCTTTGAAAATGTCCCATTTCCGAGCCAGCTCAGCCTCATCCAGCAGAAAGCACGAGAAGCATACCTCTGCTGTCTTCAGCAACGTGCATATTCTGTGTTTAAAAGGCACAGAATCTGGAGAGAACACCCAGATGGCAATTCTGCTTAACAGAAAAAATGGCATCTCTGCTTTCACTTTGTATATCTTCTGCCAAATAGTCTTACCCCTCCAAATTCTAACCAAATCACGTGGTAATCATCAAGCACAAGGGCATGAATGAAGTACCCTCCTCTCCCACTCCCACCTCTGGTCCCCAAGCCAGTGCAGGCTCTATTCATTGCAGGAATCTCATTTTCTGCATGGACTTTAAGACATGCCATAGCCTCATCTTACCTGAGTAATTAAGTTAAAGCAGAAGCTCTTAACAGGTGTGTTGGGCAGGTGGTACTGTGCATTAGAAAAGGGCACATGCACTGTAGTTCGAGCTCATTTTGAATCCCCATTTTTGAGAATCATTGCTGCACAACCTTGGACAAGTCAATGCTTCTCTAAACTCCATCATCTTTACCCATATAACACTGATATACTAATACTAATCTCACAGGGAGGCTTTGAGGAGCAAGGGAGGTAAAATGCCCATCCAGAGGCAAACAATTAAAATCTTCTTCTGCATTCCTTAAGACAGAGTAGATGATCACATACTGATCAAAATACCTTCTTCTACTACTTGAAATTCTAAAGATAGAAAAGACTGAAGTGAAGATAAAACATTATACTGTACCATCTAATGACAACATAGTTAGAATAAGTTTCTCCAAACTTTTCTGATATGACAAATAAATGGCAAGTGCCTTTCTAGAAAATACAATGGGGTATATATACTTTGGCAGAAGGAAGGGTTAGCATTTGGAGTGGCCCCTGAGCAACAGCGAGGCAGCACAAGGTCCCAGGAGAGGTGGGGGAAAGACCTAGTTAAGGAACAAGCACCCTAAAAGAAAGTAGTATGAAGGGGTCAGAGGTCACTTTGCTAAGTGAGAGCACAAGAAGGTCCTGAGAAGAATAGCAGGTTAAATATGTAAGTGTGTTTGTTCTTTATGTATCTCTCCCAGCTACATAAAGTTGTGTATTTTTTGTATTCATCTCTGTCCCTAACATCTCCCACAGGCCTGGCACATAGTACATACTTAATAAATACTTACTGAATAAATAAATAAACAAACAGATTTCTCCTCATTAGGCTCTCCTAAGTGCCTCCTTCTGGGTGAATGTGTACATACATTGTCCCATTTAATCCTTACAATTGTCCTTTAAGGTCATTAGTGGCTCAGTGTCTTCCTTTGCAAATGAAGACACTGCGGCCATAAAAATGTAAGAATGTTAGCCAAGTTTACATAGCTGGTAAGCAAACAAATCAAGATTCAAACCTAGATGCACTAGAAAAGGCACTTTTTCCATTACCCCTTATGACAAATGTATTTCAGCTATAGTAGGTGCTGCGGTATCAACGCTCATGTTCCCTTAGATTTCACCCCTAAAAGATGAAGCTTCCTTACCACAGTTACTTAGGAGTATTTACTTTTCATGCAGAGCAAGCCAAAAATGCCAGGAAATTAATGTCCCTGCAAGCAGCCGTCAAATCAATGACAGATGGAAAAGCTGGAAAGAATCTCAATTATTTTACTCTCAAGTTTGGTAACTTGAAAGAATGTTCTATGGTGTCTCCTATGAGTTTCAGGAGGATTGAGCCCCGTTATTCCTCATTTGTGGGACGAACGTACAAAAACACACTCTTTTCTGGCCTTCTGCCATTTGAATTCAAGGCACTAGTTTATGCAACTCCTAGAATTTCCTGGATTCATCCCTGAAATAAACTACTTCTCAAACTGATTCCTCAGGGTCTGCTTCCGGAGAACCTGACTTGAGAAATCTCTCTCAACAAACCTCAGGACTTCTCATTCTCTTACCTCCATAACAGATAGCTGAACTTAAGCCATTCGAGGTCAAAGAAATGATCTAGAGTTAATAGGTTTATACCACTCTACCATACTTCATCTGGACATGCTGATTTTTTTCATCTGTCTCAGTGTGAATAGCCCCACTAGTTCGGAGGGCTTTCTGATGCTCTAGACATTTTTGAGACTTATCCATGTCAAGATGCCATAATAGTATACAAAAAAAGGTGAAGATATGAATGCTCTTGGTGATCCTATGTACATATTCTGTTTTGTAACCTTAACAAAAATATGCTGGAGGAATGTTTCTAAGAAGTAACAGACTTGGAATGCTATGTGACAAAATCTGCATCTTATAATGATCACCTAAAAATGTGCTCTGTGTCGGTTCCTTTTGCTTATACATTTGGCCACAAAACATGGTACTTTTATTCACATTTATAGCATTATTGAGGTTCCTAGAGTGTTTCCTAGTCAGCCATTTCATTCATATTCATCATCCTTGAACTTTATTATTGATCCATAAGTAAGTTACTCTGCCTCTCAGCAGAGCTTATAGATTGGTCTGGGACATAATTTCTGGAGTATAATTCAGGGAACATTTCATTTAATTTTCCATCAACTTTTGGAAAATTCAACCATACCCTGTTAGTTTCATCTCATGAGTAGCCTACATGTTTTCCAAAATAAACTTTTTGGAGGCAACTTGGTTGACAGACAACCCAATGGTAAAATAGACTATGTAAAGTCCAGAATTATGTAGAAAAAAATCGTAGCATGAATGGGAAGAAAGAGGTAAAATACGGGCCTCTGAATAACATGGCACAAGAAAATTTAATCCAGATCCAGTAGTGACTTAAATTCCACAAGAGCAGTATATTGGCTTTGCCTACCACCTAATCTCAGGGCCAGGCACTGAGCCTGGCCCAGTGGAGGCACTGAATTATTTGTTAAACTAACTGATGTAGGATAAGAAAATGTATTTTTTATTGGAAAACATTGGGCCCTTCCCCTGAAGTGTAGAGGCTCAGGGAGGAAACTCACTGCATGTTAATGTCAGACTACCTACGTTTTATTTCTGAAAATGTTTCAATAAGTGTTACACCCATTTCTCCTTTGCAAAAAAACAAATGTCCTCATTATTTTCAGAAACAGATTTTCAGAGGGAAAAGTAGCAATAAGTGAGGCAATGATCAAATCAACAGTCACCTTTAAGTCAGTCCCAGCTCACCAAGCACTAAGACAAAAGTCCCAAGAAAATTAAACTCAGACCCCATACCAACTGACTTGAATAATTTTCTTTGCACATTCTTGCTCTTTGTTCCCCAGTCCATTTCTATTTGGCTTTTAACCTTTGTGAGTTGTCTTTTAGTCTGTGGAATGTGTTCACCTGGGATTTTCAATCCCCACTAAGGCAACAAAAGGCACCCTAAATGAAAGAGTAGTCTATTCCGATTAAAGAGATTACATTAATAATGTAGTAATGAAGAGTGGGACACAGAGGGTTGTGGTTACAGAATGATTAAGTCAGGAGAGGAAGAGGCGCTGCACAGGAAAACAGTCCACAGCACTGTAATGGCACTGTCTGGTGACAGAGGGTCGCTACGCTAGTGGTGACCACAGCATCTACATGGACCTTGTGGACCTCATGGAAGTCCTAAGCTGTAGGTCTGCAACCAACCTAACACTGTGTGTCAGCTATACTTTGCTAACAAAAAAGGAAACAAAGAATGCAGTGACAAGTGTGTGTGAGTAATGCACTAAAGAAGAAAAGAAAATGGTCTATGGTAGGGCATTTTGATATGATGATGGCACTATGATGATGATGGTGATGATGATGATGATGATGGCAATATGATGACGATGGTGATGATGATGATGATGATGGCAATATAGTGATGATGGTGATGATGGTGATAGTGATGGAAATATAGTGATGATGGTGATGATGATGATGATGGTGATGATGATGATGGTGATGATGGTGATGATGGCAATACAGTGATGATGGTGATGATGACGATGGCAATGTGATGATGATGGTGATGATTACTATTATTAGTATATTGTCCTGTTATTCAGTATAGTTGCTCACAATTATACAGAGTGTCCTCATGTCTTTCAATAGTAAATTCAGCCTTTCAAGGCCTCTTTTGCTTTTGTAAAGCTATGAAGAAGTAGGGCCTTTTCAAACCAAACCAGCTAAGTAAAGGACAGGGAGAAATGTTGACATGAGCTCAGTACTGGGAACATAATGCATATTTAATATATAATTTGAATTAAATTGAATTAATTTATTCTTAGTACTAACCTCTTATTTTGCATTTTTCATAAATTCATTCACTTGAAAGATACTACTTTAAACAACTTATAGATTTTTATCAAGCTAAATCATGTATATATTCTTATTCTTCCTGAAAGTATTTGTTTTGACAGTCTCATAGTTTAGATGGGTTTATTTTGCATATATGTCTTTTGATCATTTTTTAAGGAACACAATTTAGAAATAAATTTTCTCTTGTTTAATCATAAGACAAAGGTTGTTTGAGCTCATGATTCAAATATAAACAATGGCAGAGCCATGTGGATATTTTATACCTGTTGCCCATCATTAATGAGTTATACCACACTGAAAATAATTAGACACAAAAGCAAAATAGCTCTGCAGGCATTATTGGTATCTGGCATTTCTCATTATTATTATAAGCAACTTGACTGAAAAAACCATAATGTGGCTTCCACGCTATTTATATGCATGCCTTTTCTGTTTCAGCTTCCCTCTTTCTAAGACCAAGAAATAATTCTTAAACAGAGAGTAGAGTGTATTTCTCTGACATATGGATGGATTCCTACATCTGATAATAATCAAATGAATATAATTTTCATCTGTTACAATTTCAAATGCATAGATACTGTTTCATGGGAAATTTATACTGAGAAAATACCAATTTGGTGTAAAAACAGTGGCTCACAAATATTTATGCAACAGCTCCTGAGAGCTTCCACAACCCTGCTGTGCCTCATATCATCACTACAAAACTTTAAACTAAATAACAACCTACGAAGAGAGCAGAGAAGAAGGAGCAGAAGGGGGAATCGGTGGGTTAACACCCTCCTGCACACCTGCAGCTCAACTCTGCTGCACTCCAGGTTTTCCTCGGACCAGAGCTCAATGCTCTCTTAAGGGCTTGCAAAGGCAGTGGCTTGCTTTCACCTTCAAACTGGTGAGAGGCTGGTCAGAAAAATAAAGCCATTAAAAACCAGCAAAAAAATAAATTTCTCCTACTTAGCACGCAGGTACCCACATGGTAGCACATTTTTTCTGCCCAAACCATTCTTAGCACATCGATCCTATAATACCCTTGACAGCCAGGTCCATCTCACCCACTCAGCAGTGGAGGGCTCGGTTATGCTAGGTGTCCAACAGATGTGTTGGTTTTCTGTTTTCTTGTCCTTATCTCTCACTATGTTGTAAACCCTGAGATCAAAATCTGTGCCTTGATTACTACTACATTGCTCAATCTCTAAGATCACTGAAGTTCAAAATTATTATACTTCTAGAGTGAAGTAAATGCATTTAAAATAACTTACATGGTCAGACAAAGAAAAAAATGACTGAATTTTTCCTACATGAAGATCCAATATGTAATGAAGCCATCCTAAAAGTTATTAAGATGCATCAAGGAATAATTATTTGATATTAAACATGATTGCAAAAATTGCAGTCATAGAAAAATATCAGAATGCTTCAAGAGTAGTGCAGGTCATTGCTTACAAGTTTGTCGACCTAAATGAACTTCAAGTTAAATCATTCTCTGTGTATTCTCCTAGATGTGGATAGCCTTTTGTGGTAGCCCATTTATATTCTCAAACGCATAAAACATTTCTTCTATTTGGGCATGGCATATGAATACGCCAGTATTGGATAAACACATAAAAACATGCCCTTCATTTAGTTATTGTGTATGAATATGTCAGTATTGTATATTCACTAGTATTTTACGAAAACAACTTTGGGGTACAAAATATTATTTTCTAGGAATTTTAAAGAACGTTTTTACGAGTCTTTATTTTTTTCCCAGTTTTGGATTTCACACAAATTTAGAGTTGACCTCATTGCACCCATAAACAGTTGTTACCTCAGTTAAATAAAACTGTGGTGCAGAAATGGGCCACTATGTCCCTCATTAGCTCTGTGCCTCTTTGACATGGAAATGCTGATGCCCTGATGATTATTCTTCTGCCAAACTGACCTCAGACTCTAAAATATTTTCCTAAGGACAATTTTCACTTTTCTTTTTTTTTTTTTTAAAGATTTTTATTTATTTGACAGAGAGAAACACAGCCAGAGAGGGAACACAAGGGGGGAGTGAGAAAGGGAGAAGCAGGCTTCCCGCTGAGCAGGGAGCCCGATGTGGGACTCGATCCTGGGTCTCCGGGATCATGACCTGAGCCGAAGGCAGTTGCTTAACCAACTGAGCCACGCAGGCGCCCCAATTTTCACTTTTCTTAAAAACAACAAACTTTCTTCCCTTGATTGTGTTGTCTCTAAGCCCTTTTAAGCTTCTTTAGAAATGAATTAGAAACAGGGGAGCCCTGCCTAGATTGTTTTGACCTCGGCCGCCATATGGAGCATTCCACCAAGGTCACGGTTCCAGGCAGGCCCGCTGCAGTCTCTTCTCAGACCTTCGCCTTGTGGGGCGGCTCTGCTCTAGACCTCCAGACAGCTGATGTGTGGAACTGTGCTGGAATATTCTCTAGGTGTGCACCCAGGCCATCGCTTTGTTGGTTTACTGATGACTTCCTTTGATGAGTTTGGGTTCTTCCTGATGTCTTATTGCCCTAAAGACTGCCAGTGTAGGTCTGGTTCTCAAAAGATACTAAATTCAGACAGAATGACCATGGAAGTTAAAAAAAAAAAACAAAAAAAAAACTCTTGTGCCCATAAGGGTGGCTGGGCACTGTTACTACTGAAGCCTGAAGACAGACTAAGCCAATGAGTGGAGCTTTGCACAGCGTCTTAACTTCTATGGGAAACAGCAGAATGTTGTGGATATGAGCATTTGCTTTCGGTGGACCTGGGTTTGAGCACACGTGTAATCATATCCTAATAATATGACCTTAATAAAGACATTACAGCTGTCTGAGCCTCAATATTCTTCTTTGTAAGATGAGATAGATAGGGATGCCTGGGGCACTCAGTCGTTAAGTGTCTGCCTTCGGCTCAGGTCATGATCTCAGGGTCCTGGGATCGAGCCCCAACATTGGGGGGGGGGGGTCCCTGCTCAGCAGGGGGGTTGCTTCTCCCTCAGCCTCAACCCCTCCCCCTGCTCTCTTTCTGTCAAATAAATAAAATCTTAAAAAAAAGAGAGAGAGAGAAGAAATTGAGATAGATGGCAGTATTTACCTCACATGGCTGAGGTGAAGATAACTATGTTGATGAATGTCAAGTTCTCTGGAGCGTGTTTACACATAGAAAACACTACCAAAAGATGGCCGCTGTGATGATCTGGATGTGTCCTGTGTTCTAAGGATCAGCTTGGTGCTGAGCACCATTCAGTTAATACCCCCACAGCGTCAGTTCAATGATGCTGGTTGGAATGACAGCACAAAATCATACGGAAGACTGCCTCAACGCAAGGGATAAATGGAACACTCAAGAGTACTCAGAAAGGCAAGTATTCAGGAAAAGGGGGGAATAATCCTCACTGCAGAAAAATTATTAGGCTTGGTCAACAAATAACATTAAGCAAACCCTAACTTGTCTTACGGGCAAAGGAGCTGGCTTTTCTTAATTTTGAACATACCTTGTGGGGGTGGCATGGCTGTTTTCATACCCAAGTCCCTTTACCTATAGGGCCAAACCTTCCGAGAAAATGGTCATTCATCCTATATTTATTTCTCAAGAAAAAGTACTGAGCCTTTGAAGTAATAAGACTGCATCTTGAGTCACGGGACTCTTTATAAGGAAGGTGCTGCACTTATGTCTGGATATAGACCTGCACTTCCTTTCCAGTCCGTATCCAATGCCTCATCTTCTCAAAGTCATTCCCAACTCTATGCCCCTCCACCCCCACCAACAGACAGACACCTCCAGCTGATGTCATCTCACTCTCCTCTATACTCTCCTAGAGCTTGTACATTCATGCCTTGTGATAAAGAACAATTTTGACTTTATGGATCACTGATGCATATACTTGCTTTAACTCCCTATCATTATTTCTGAAATGTTTTTTGTATCTGTGTGTGTGCTAGATTCAATTTTAAGTTTCTACACTCAGAAACATACCTTGAATATTGCAGAAGCTCAATACATATTTAATGAATGCATAAAATTACCAGACCATAGATGCTCCAGATTCTACTTTCTGTTATGGAAGTGAGTGTGTTAATTTTGTCGATGACAGGACTTCATATAGTGTAGCACACAAAGCAGGTTTTCAATAGACATTTAGTTGGTGAACAAATGGGTGGGACATCCATATGTCTCATTGAGATGTTTCAATTAGAGGAAGCCTCATTTAAATTTGGAGAGAAAGACAAGAAGCGACTACATGACACTTCTTGGCAGGATTTTAAGAACTAGAAGAGCCAGCTGCAAGCATCGATGTACAGAAGTCACACTGAAACATAATGAAATGTGTAATAAAAATGCTTTTTTCTTAATTCATCAGCATTTTATTTTGCCCTTCTGCTTATTAGGCATTTACCTTCTTAATAAACTTTAATTTGTGTGCATACTAACCAGTGAAATTTTAAATGAAAGTGATTATTCAAAATCATATTAAATTTTACATGCCTTAAAATGCACCATTAAAGTTTATAAGGCAGTGTCTAGCTCAGATTACACATGTGTAATGTTTGCAAGCCAGACATAATTATGTAATGCCTAGTGTATGTGAGGTCCTTCAATAACTAAAAGGGAATATATGGCATGGCAAATGTGACATACATGCACAATAAAATAGCAATTGAATAGAATGCGCTCAAAATGTGTTCTCCTCATTAACTGAATTACATGGGTAACTAAAAGTTAAGCAGGAAACATTTGTTTTTCCCTCTAGAATCATGGAGTGTTACAATAATTTCCTATGTCAATGGCTTCCTACCATATTCACTTATCTTTTACTCTTGCCCCTCTGCCATCTACATCAATCCTTTTAAGATAGAAGGTAGGTCATGCTACTTCCCATTATATTACAGTTAAAATTTAAACTTTTTACCATGTGAAATAACTAAGAGTGAGAATCATAACTGTAGGTCATAACCTGGGATGCCTATTGCAATCACCAGTGAGAATCAAAGCATTCGGATTCTTATGTCTACAACCGAGATCATGGTTTAACTGGTCTAGGGAGGGGCCCAAGCACGAGCTTCTTTCAATAGCTTCCTAAGTAATACTAAAGTGCAGCCAACATGCTAAATAGTTTGACCCTCATTTTGAGGGAGAATGAACAATCACTGGCGGGTTTTAACCAGCCAATCAGAAATATCAGAATTAAATCAAAAATGATAAAAATCTATAAATTTAGCTCTTACAATTTTTCTTTGTGATCAGAAAGCTCACCACCTCCTTTATTAATCCTTGAGTCATGTTAACAGCTTTCAATAAAGAGCAATTCAATGAGAATTCATAAGATTAAAGTTTTTATAATAAGTATTTATCAATTATCACTGCAACCATGTCACTAGACCACCACAGGACATTGCTGAGTATAGAACCTCTTTTCATTTATCCAACAGCGTGCCTTGTATTTTTGCTATGACCCACACTATCCTAGATGTAAGAGAGAGGAAAACAAACAATCATAGTTCTACTTGTCAAGGTACTTACTCTTCACCAGAAGGACAGACAAATGCACAGCTAACTCAGTGGTAGAGGAGGACATTCTGTAGAAGTAAAGGTATGGCAGAAATAATCTGCTGTTGAAAATTGAAGGAGGGTCAGGCAGGGAAGCTTCAGAATAGCAGTACCTTTTGCCCCATGGCCTTAAAAGATAGATGGGGATTGACCAAGCAGAGAAGACAGCAGAGTCTTCAAATTTGAGATGATGGCAATAGTGATAAGCTGGAAAAAGTGTAAGAAGACACAGTCTGTTAAAAACTTAATGAGCAAACAAGGACATAGAGAGAGCATAGGATGCACTAGAAGTGATGGCACCCAACGAAAACAGAAAAGTACATCCATGAGCTCAATCTCTTAGAAGCTTTAGTTTTTTACAATAATTTTTAGATTTTTTTTAAAAAAGATATTATTTTTTTGGGAAGGAGAGCACAGAGACAGAAGCAGACTACCCACTGAGCAGAGAGCCCAATGTGGGGTTTGATCCCAGGACTGTGGGTTCATGACCTGAGCCAAAGGCATCCACTTAACCAACTGAGCTACCCAGGTGCCCCTATTTTCTTGATATTTAAAGAAGAAGACTTAAAAAGTTTGGATTGGGAATGTTTCAAATCTAGAAATTGAGTCTAAGATTTCAGAGTTAAGATCTTTAGGTATAAAGTAGAATGACTCAGGGCAATGTCTGTAGTGTGGGCAACAGCTCCCATGTCCCTGGGTCAGCAGTAAGTCAAGACTGTAACACATATAGATAAAAGTCATTCTCACCTTCCATGAGGAGTGCTCCAACTATCAATGTGCCCTAACGCATCCTGCATTGAACTAAAATTCCCATCTAATCTAGGCATTGGAAACTACTTCCTGGGAATCAAATTTGGGTCAGTTCCTGTTTTTGAAAATAAAGTTTTACTGAAACACAGCCATTCTCGTTCATTTACGTATTGTTTGTGGATCCTTTCATACCATAATGGTAGATTTGAGTATTTGTGACAGAGACCGTACATCTGCAAACCTAAAATATTTACCATGTGTCCTTTACAAAAAAAGAATTGCCAACCATTGATCCAACAGGTAAGACTTTCCCCCTATGAAGTCCTGATTAAAAGAAAATCTACTCAAGGGGCCAGAGCAAACTTGAGAAAGAAAAAGAAAGCTGGTGGAATCACACTTACTCATTTCCAACAACTACAAACTGACAGTAATTAAAACAGTATGGTATTGGCATAAAACAGACAAATAGACCTATGCAACAGAGTAGAGAGCCCAGAAATAAACTTATACATATATGGCCAATTAATTTATGACAAAGAAGCCAAGAATATACAATAGGGGAATGCACAGTTTCCTCAATAAATAGTGTTGGCAAAACTGGACAGCCATATGCAAAAGAATGCATCCAGACCACTGTGGTATGCAAAACACTAAAATCAACTAAAAATGAATTAAAGACTCAACTCTAAGATCTGAAACCGTAGAACTTCTAGGAAAAAAACATAGGCAGTAAGGCCCTTAACACAGGTCTTGGTGATAATTTTTTGAGTCAAAAGCAACAAAAGCAAAAATAAACAAGTAAGAATATATTAAACTTTTACCTTCTGCACAACATAGGAAACCTTGAAAAAATGAAAAGGCAACCTACCGAATGGGAGAAGATATTTGCAAATCCTATAGTTGGTAAGTGGCTAAAATCTAAAAATATGTAAAGAACTCATACAACTTAACAAAGAAACAAAAACAAAATGACTAAAAAATGGGAAGAAGATCTGATTAGACATATTTCCAATAAAAAAATACACGTGGCCAATGGGTATGTGAAAAAATGTTCAACATAATTGGTCATCACAGAAAAGGCAAATCAAAACCACAATGAGATCTCACCTGATCTGCTAGAATGACTATATCAAAAAGACAAGAAATAGCAAGTGTTGGTGAAGAGACAGAGAAAAAGGAGGACTTGAGGACAATTACTAGGAACACAAAGTGGTGCGACCACTGTGGAAAACATATGGAGGTTCTTCAAAAACTTAAAAATAGAACTACCTTATGATCAAGAAATTCTACTTCTAGGTTTTTGTCCCAAGAAAACAAAAATGTTAATTTAAAAAGATACACACACCCTTGTGTTTACTGCAGTATTATTACAATAACTGAGATATGAAAACAACCTGATGCCCATTAGGGAATGAATGGATAAAGAAATTGTGGTATACATACAATGGAATATTATTCAGCCATAAAAATAATAAAATCTTGCCATGGGTGGACATTGGGGGTATTATGCTAAGTGAAATAAGTCAGACTGAAAAAGACATATAACATAGGCTCCTATACGCAGAATCTTAAAAATAAAAAACAAAAAAACAAAAAACCACCAAACCAAGTTCACAGATACAAGGAACAGAGGCAGGGGTGGGGAGTGGGAGACATGGGTAAACTATTTTTTTTTAGTTTGATTACATTTAATATATTTTTTTTAAATATAGGGAGGAAAGTTTAGTGGAATTAACTTGAATCCCAGCTGACCCTTGAATCAATATGGTTTGAACTGTGTCAGTCCCCTGGATACACTGATTTTATTCAATAAATAGATTACAATACTGTAAATGTATTTTCTTATCTTTATGGTCTTCTTAACATTTCCTTTTGTTGGGTTTACTTTATTTTCAGAGAACAATATATAATGCTCATTATGTACAAGATACCAGGTGGCTCAATTGGTTAAGCGTTTGACTCTCAGTTTCAGGTGGTGATCTCAGTGTCATGAGATCAACATTTGGGAGGGAGTCAGCTTGAGATTTTCTCCCTCTACCCCTCCTCTGACTCACTCTCTCTCTCTCTCTCTCTCTCTCTCTCTCTCTCTCTCATAAATGGATAAATAATTTTAAAAATGTATTAAGTAACTGTTTCATGTTATTGGTAAGGCTCTCAGTCAAGAGCAGCCAATTAGCAGTTAAGTTTTGGGGGAGCTGAAAGTTATACAAGATTTTTATTGTTCAGGGTTGGTGCCCTAACCCCTGTATGGTTCAAGGGTGAATGGTAGTCAAAATATTGAATTTCAGTGTCGGTGTCAAATAAAGGGGTGGTGGAATAAATGAAGGTATGGTCCCTGCCAACACAGCTTGGCATGGTAAGAGCACAAACTCTGGAGCTGTCCTGGCCACACTAGAATCCCAGGTCCACCATGTACCACCCGTGCAAGCAAGTGACTTGAGAACGTTTATAACCTTTCCCAAGTCTTAGATATGAACACACAGCCCAGGGGCCCCAACCATTCCATAGTCTACATGATTGACGGCCATGGAATCATACAGCATGCAACTTGTATGTCCCTTTGTGTTTTACTCAACTTTTGGGTAGGCCAAAAAAATCACAGTTTTCTCATAGAAGAGTTGAGAAGGACAGATTAGCTAATACAAGAAGTCAGTTAAAACAGGGTTTAGCACAGAGTATGCATTCAACAAATAAGGTTACTGTGCAGATGGCTAGTTGCTTCAGCAAATCTGCTTCTCACTTTCCTCCTTTCTAATCAAGTTTTCCTTGGACACAAAACCATCTGGTTAGGATCCATATTTCCTAATTCCCCTCACAGACTGGTGTTTGTGGCTTTATGGTTAAATTCAGGAAAAGATATATGAGTAGAAGGGATCAGTGCATCTTCCACATTCTCTCAGATTTAAGATCACTTGCTTTCCCTGAAGTGTGGCTTTTTCTCCTCGCGAGCCATATCAGAAGACATAGCAGAAAACCAATACTGAGGATACAGATGAGGGTGACCTCCATGGAAGAGGAAGAAACAAAAAGATGGAGGGAATCTGGGCCCCTGAATGACCTGAGAAATAGAACATCTATTATTGACTACATAGAACAAGCGTACATATAAGAGAAATAAAGTCCCTTCTTATTGAAGCCTCAATATTTGTAACAGATTTATTCATGTATAACTGACATACAATAACCTGCACATATTGAAATTATACAATTGGATGTGTTTCGATTTATGCATATGCCTGTGAAACCATCACCACAATCACACTGATGAAGAAATCCATCATCTCTCCACATTTCCTTGTGCACCTTTGGAATCCTTCCCTGCTGCCCCTCCTCTTCCCCCCATCTATCACCCCCCCACACCCAACACCAATCAACCACTCTATTTTATAGCCTTTCTGTCAGAGCACCTTAACCTTTATCTAAACTAATGCTGATATTACGACTTACTACCATGTTAGCTCCTGAAGAAGTTTTTGGCAAATGTTCTAACTGATGGATACCTTCTAATGTGGTGGGGGAAGGATGAGGTGAAGGAAAGATGGAAAGCATAAAGCAGTGGTTTTGGATGAGTAGTTTTGACCATTGGGGGCAACTATTTGCTTGATTGTAAATTCATTGTAGGCAGAGCCCATGTCTCATTTATCTCTGAATCCCCAGCACCTACCACAGTGTCCTACCTTCAGGATGCAACACATGCTAAATTAGGGGGTGGATGAAGTTATGGTACCATGAAAAGAGAGAAAAAAATGGCCAACAATTTAAGTTATTTTATAATTACTCACTGAGCTTGGCATGACTGTCAGTGCACAAGGAGGACAAGATTAACAGCGTATTTTTAGACAATTTTGTTTCAAAGCAAGCACAGAAGTAAAAAAATGTGTTTAAGTACAGCAACCATGGGAAAAATATCTTTGATCTTCTTCTAAAATATTTGGCAAAGGAGAACAAAAGTAAAAAAGAAAATTCAATGCTATGAAAGCCCTTGGGAGAGGCATGTTTTTATTTGACATTTAAGAGCTATCTCTGTTTATATCTTTTTCAGCTCCTGATCTCCATCTTAAGAGCAAGTAACAAAAGCAAAATGATGAAGAATAAACAGAATGAGTAACATGCTAGAGAAGAGGTGAGGGGCACAAAGATGGATGAACAGAAACCGAGACTCTCCCCCCGACACCTGGCCTAACCTGATTCACAGAGTGCCTGGGCCCTGTGCTTTTTGTTCTTTTTTTTTAATGCATATTATAAGAGATACAGCTTTATGCAAGTTCTTAATAGTCCATTTTATTTTTTTTAGAAAAAAAATAAGTTTTTTTTTCAGTGTTCCCAGATTCATTGCCCATTCCCCACACCCAGTGCTCCATGCAATAGGTGCCCTCAGTACCCACCACCAGGCTCTCCCATCCCCCCACCCCCTCCCTCCAAGTCCCTCAGTTTGTTTCTGTGTCCAAAGTCTCTCTTGTTTCATTTCTCTCCCTGAATTATCCTACTTTCCATTTACTTTCTCCTACTATCTTCTATATTACCCCTAATGCACCACAAGTAAGTGAAACCATGTGATACTTGACTTTCTCTACTTGGCTTATTTCACGCAGCATAATCTCTTCCAATCCAGTCCATGTTGCTACAAAACTTGGATATTCATCCTTTCTGATAGAGGTGTAGTATTCCGTTGTATATATGTACCACATCTTCGATGCTCTTTATAGACTCAACCTGTAGTCATTCATTCACTTGGCCAACCACAGATTAGGTGCCAGAAACTATGCTAGGAGTTGGGGGTAAAAGATAAAAATAGCACTGTTGAAGATATTAATAGGAGAAGACAGACACATAAAGAGATATATGAGTTATAAATAGAGGGACCACACATTCCATTTTTTGCAGGATAGTCTTAATTTAAACATACTGGATAATGTAATTTTTGTTAACAACCTTTCACTTTCTAAGTGTCTCGGGTTGGACAATGAATGCAGCGTTATAATAGAAATCTGAATTGTGTCTCAAAGGACAGAGTGGTTAAGTCCATCTGAGGGGTCTGAACAGATTTCATGCAGAGGGAACATTTGAAGCATTATAAAACCTAATTAGCTATGAGCCACGAAAGGGAGAATAGGGCTGGACACTACAGGCAGATGGAGCACTGAGGGCCAAGGTTCAGGGTTACAAGCAAGCATAGCACTTCAGGAGAGACTACAGTTGCAGAAAGGAGGAGGCTTAAAGAGGATGGAAATGTTTTTGCATTAAAAATGTACAGACAATGTAACAGAATAGATTAAGGATGAATAAAATGATTTCTGAGATTCCAGGTGGGTTGATGACTATGGCTCATTAGTGGGCTCCAGCCTCCCAACTGGCAATTTCTCTAACAAGGTCCGTGAGATCAGGTGTAAAAGCAAGATAGGCCAGGTGACATTGATTCAACACTTAGTGAAAAGATAAAAAGAAAGGACAAAATACTGAATGAATGCAGTGGCAAGAGAGTTTCTAATACAATAAAATGGTTCTTCATAGATGAGTAAATTGGGAAATACAGTTAGACTGGATGGAGGAGATGTAGGAAAAAATAATGAAAGAAACTAAAAGACTAGATTAATGGATTTCAAATTATGGTGTATATAAGACGATCTAAGTGTTTACTAAAATTACATTCCCTAGTGCTTTTGTGCTTTCACTCTTAGA
>PITA01024500.1:0-26147 GCA_004023965.1 Spilogale gracilis | reverse complement strand
GCACACGCATACACACACACACACACACACACACACACACACCATAAGCTCCAAGGGGGCAAGGACCGTGTCTAATTTACCCATCTCTCCCTGCACCAGACGTGATGCTATATACCATGTGTATGTAGCATGGCACACTCTAGGCCCTCAGTGAGTATCTGTAAGATGAATGGATGGATGGATGGATGGATGGATGGATAGATGGATGGACAGATGGATGAATAGATGGATGGATGAATGGATAGATGGATGGTCAGAAGCAGGGAGGGTTCTGACAACTGACAAGGGTCAATGGGTAAATAATCTGGGTCCTTTCCATGGAGCTGTGAGTTCTATACTATCTCCTTCAGTTTCCCAATGGGATGAAGCTCTAGTTTCCTCAATAGCAGATATGGTTGGTGGCCCACTCAGATCCCTTTGAAAGGCCAGTGGTCAGATCCCAGCTCTTGTGAATGTTTACTGTCCCAACTCACGGTTACACCCCACAGCTAAGAATTGCCCTCAGCTAACAATGGCTGCCTTACCTGAAAACACCTGCGAGGATATGCCCTCCCCCTGGGGGTATCCCATCTCCAGCGAGTCCCTGGTACCGGGACATCAAAGGCCAGCTTCCTTGCTCCAGGGCAGACAATTCTAGGGTGCTGTTCGTGCTCCAGAGCTCCTTATGGGGTCACGTGGAGGACGACTTCAACTCGATCCACATTTTTTCCCTGGGCCTCGAAGGTAGGACCACCCCTGTCGTTCTCACATAGCACCAAGTTTGTTGAGTTAATGAATGAATGCATGAAAGAACGGACACATCCATAAATGCATGCATACAGACATACAGAGGGATTGAATTAGAGCCTTATGATCTCAGAATAGGACTAGAACATCTCCTCTCTAATTGCTGGCTTGGGCATCGCAATGGTAGAAGGTCAACGACGCAGGAGGTCTGGATCGGGAGTCAGAGATCTCATTTCTTGTCTTGAACGCACTGGGTAACTTCAGGCCTCCTTCTGGGGCTCAGTTTTTCCATCTATCAACTGAGAAAAGCAACACTTCTCTCTTGTGTTCTCTTTCAGCTCGAACATGTTTTCAGTTCCTGTTTTGTGTTATTTCTCGTGTATTTGGAAACAATTTTAGATGACCAGAGAAGATTAGTATAAAAGCAATAGCACAGAGAGTTCCCAAATACCCTTCATGCAGCTTTCCTGAATGTTCGTGGCTTGTGATTTTGAGACCTTGCGTTGACATGTCTGGGTGGAGACGGGGCACAAGGGGAGACAGGAAGTCGGTTGAACGTTCACTGGTTTAGCGCCCTTTGGAAAACCAGGTGGCCGTAGACGGACCACCTCCCCTTCCTTTCTCCTGTCTGCACTGATTGTGTGCCTCTGAGGTTTGCTTTTTATTTGTGGTCTATCACCTCCTGTGCCATGGCAAACAAGAGACTTTATAAATATTTCAAACACTAATAATTTGTGCTGTCCCTGCTTAGACTTTTAAATGAATCTAAGAACATTTCTCTTCGAAGAACCTGCCAGCCTACGGGCGGGTGAAAGAAATACCACCAGCTGCTTCCCGAGATGGGTACTTGATGTAGAGATGGGGCCAGAGGCTGTAGCCACGGGTGCGGGACACCCTGCGGGTCTCCCATCCACGTCCCCGAGGCCGATGACTGTTCTGGGGAATTTCCTCCTAGAGGGGGAAGTGGCCTGCCTGAACTCTGGATCCGTGGGGGGTGGACACTCTCACTGCTCCAGCCGACGAAGAGAGAAGTTGGGGGCTGGTAATTCCACGGTTGGTGCTCAGCTTTGGAATCAGACATTCCTGGGTTCAAATCCCAGCTCATCAGCTTATTAACAGTGCGGCCTTGGACAACTCACTTTCCCTCGCTGAGCCTTGGCGTTTTTTTTTTATCTATAAAGAGCATCCTCCAAGAAAAGGAACAAGGCATATAAAGTATAAGGAGCCTGACTTAGGTCGTGAACTCAATGCACCATAGCTGGCATGTTCCCTTTGACTATTTCCAAAATTGCTCCGCAATATTTATAATGGCTCAGACGCAATAGAGGTTGTTTTTTTGTCTTTTTTTTTAAGATTTTTTTTTTTATTTATTTGAGAGAGAGAAACACAGCCAGAGAGGGAACACAAGCAGGGGGAGTGAGAGAGGGAGAAGCAGGCTTCCTGCGGAGCAGGGAGCCCGATGTGGGGCTCGATCCCGGGTCTCCGGGATCATGACCTGAGCCGAAGGCAGTCGCTCAACCAACTGAGCCCCCCAGGCGCCCCTAGAGGTTGGTTTCTTGCTCACATAAACCAGCCAGTGAGACTCCAGGTTGGCTCAAGGAAGAGCAGGGGGGTGAGATTCTGCTCCCCTCATGTTGTTGGAGGCTCTGTCATGACTCCCGCAAACAGCCCAGTGAGCGGAGAGGAACTGAGTAGGGAAGGAGGTTCACTTGTCCCCCTGGAACCTCACAGTCCAAGAGGAGAAGAACTATGGAAGCCACAGCCTAACACATGCAGAAGGGCTTTCAAGTGAGGAGGGGCCAAAGCACTGGCGAGAACAGAGAAGAGAGAGACCTTTTCAGGAGGAAACCAGTTGTTGGCACCCCCTGCCTGAAATCCTTCCAAGGTTTTTTATTGCTGCTAGGATAGAAAATGAACTCCATTCCCAGCCTTCGAAGCCCACATGGCTCTATCTCTGCTAGCCTCTCCAGCCTGGGCTTTTCCTCTGTCTGTAGTCCTGATACCCTGAGTTTCCTGTCCCCAAACAGGCCACAATCCTAAAGCAACCCTATAATTTATCTTCCAAACCAGACCACTTTGGAAAGAGAAAGAGACTGCTAATAATAAATAACCCAGAACAACTGGGACAGCCTGAGACAGATGGGAATATGTGGTCACTGTGTATCATCGGTCCTGCCACAGGGCCTTTGCACATGCTCTTCTCCCCGCTCACCTAACTGTTTTGATGTTTCAGAATCACTTCCTCAGGGAAGCCCTTTCTGATAACCGAGTCAGATCCCTTTCCAATACATTCTCCTGGAACATGTTTGGTTTTTTTGTTTGTTTTTCATTAGTGGCACTGATTACAATTCCTAAATCTGCCCAAGCGTGTATATATCTACTTGGTGTCTCTCTTTCCAACTAGACTGCCAGCTCCGCGAAGGTAGGGACCTGCTTACCTCTACTGGAAGGGATCAAAATAGAAACATTTTGCTAGGAGAGGACAATTCAGTGTGGCCCGGAAGAACCAGCATAGCCTGGGGCTACATGGAGAACAGAAAAGCAGCATTCTAGGTGAGGGCATGGCAATGAGCACAGGCAAATGTGTGTCAGCCCATCAAATGGACTCAAAACGTGTCCTAGAACACCAAAGATGGGCAGAAGTGTGGGAGGGGGCTGGCGGGGGCGGGGGGCAGCATCAAGTTGGCGAGGCCCTGACTGCCAAGCAGCGGTGGTTGGACTGAATCCCGCAGACATGGGAAGCCACGGAGGAAGGCGTTGATGAACACTGCTAGATGTGTTCTGAGAATGATGTCCCTGGAGGCAGACCGCAAGCCCTGTGAGTAAACCAAGGGACCACCGGTTACTGCTGCAATGGTCAGACTTTTCTTACTCAGAGCATAACTCTCTTTTAATGTTTTAAGACACAAAATCAGGGGGCGCCTGGATGGCTCAGTGGGTTAAGCCTCTGCCTTTGGCTCAGGTGGTGATCTCAGGGTCCTGGGATCGAGGCCCATATTGGGCTCCATGCCCAGTGGGGAGTCTGCTTCTCCCTCTGCCTCTCATACCCCACTCATTCTTTCTCTCTCAAATAAATAAATAAAATCCTAAAAAAATTTTAAAAGACCCCAAATCAGATGTCAGGAGAGGTCCCTGTGGCTGAGCTTGGGGGTGAGTAGAACCCCAGAGGCGCCTGGGTGCCCCCTGCTGGAGCCAAAGGTGTACTGAGGTCACCAACCAGGACTGGAGACCCCACTCCGAGCCTCCTGTCATGTTTCCCTTCCTCCTTCATAATAATAATAAGGATAATAGTAAAGCACCAGGAGATGGTTCATTGGGCCTGGAGTGGTCATTCAGAGGGGGTATTCTTTAGTCCCTGGATCCAGAAAAAGCTGGGCCTGCCCTGAATGATGATGGGCAGCTCCCACCATTCTAATGCACACTGAGAGAGGTGGCTAGGGATTTGTTCTTGGTAACCTGAGGCCCCCTTAAAATTATATTTCCCATTCCTAAGCATTTAGCATGATCCTTATTCCATCCAAAACCCACATCAACCTTTGAGCTGGGCATTGTTTTCATTTTTTTGTTTTAATGGTGAAGGAAGTGAGGCTCAGAGAGGTTTGGTAACTTGCCTAGGGTCACACAGCTTGTGAGTGGCTCAACTAGGATGTGGCCCAGCTCTTGCTGCAGTAAAGCTTTCACACTAATCCTTGCCAAAAGAAAAAAGCTGAGGAGGTCTGAGTAGAGTTTCCCCTCTCCTTGGAGTCTTATAAGAAAGGAAACAGGCAGGCACCTTCCTGTCTGCGTTGAGCTAAGAGGGTTCCCACTAGACTCGAGGGAAGGACACAGTGACTCCATGGGTCCTGCCCGATCTCTCAGATTCTATTTTCAGAGCTGTCTCTATTGGGACAGAGGAACCATCACCCAGTTAGACACGCTGTCCATCTGGCTGTCTGCACGGTGTTATTTATAACGCCTAACTCACCGCCAGGCTGTAATGAAGAAGAATTCAGCCCCCGGCTCCTGGGCGGGGGCGGCGATTGACTTTGGAGCCAGCTGTCCTTGCAGCCCAGTTCAGCAAATGTGACTTAGACATGAGCCCCGAACTGAGGCATCCTGGCGCCCAAAGAGAAGGTGGTGGCCAGCCTGTTCAGACGGGGCCATTTGTGTGTCTGACAGCTTCGAGGATTTGTCCAGTAGCTCAGATGATGGAATGTGTGTCTCTCGTAGTGGAATGTGGAATCAGACGAATGTATTCTCCGTGACTCACGGAATGGGCATTGCCTGGGAAGGGAGAGATGCCTTCTGAGCCTAGAACCCCCGTTGACTCTGGGCTGCTCACAATGTCTTCTCTGTGCTTTATAAATATGCAGGGGTGTGTGTGTGTGTGTGTGTGTGTGTGGTGTCACCCCGGTACACAGTGACCCATTAAGTGGGGAAGAAGGGACAGATAGGGACTTGGCATCTCCTATAAGTCAGGGAACTGCTGAGTCTCTAATTGATTCCCCTCAGTCATCAGTGGGGTCTGCGTCATGATCATTGCAACAGAGATAAACTAGAGACTCAGAGAGGGAAGGGTGTGGCCAGAGGCAGCCCAGACCACCCCACCTTCTTCATAACCTTTCACTGCCTGACCCATGGGGCAGCCACAGCAGAAGTCCTTTCCTCCTTTCCTCCTCATTTCTGCCTCATCTTCTCTGCTAAACCACAAGTTCCTTGGGGACAAGGATCATGTGGTTTTTGTTCCCTACCTGCCTGGCCTGGAAAAGAGGGGGCTCCCAGATGGCTGTGGTGGTCATAACGCACTACGCCCTAATTGCTTCAGTGGATAAACTCATCCTTATTTCCGATGGTTCATTCTCAAGTTTGTTTTAACAAGGAACCATAGTGAAATATCAAACAAATGGTGGTTATCCAGTAAATATGCCAATGAAATCCTGGCCAAAGAGAGTGTTATTCTACAAGAGATCTAGAAGGGATTTCTGACTCTTTCTGGTCCACAGAAGCAGTGTCCCCAACCCGCAAAAGCAAAGTGCTGAACAAGGAAACTCAGAAAAAAATTATAGTAGATATTTATTAACCTTTGTTTATCCATCAGACACAGTGTTGAGTTCCTTATAGGTATCTGCTAAATATTTATCCTCAAAACATCCTAGAGTTAGTACTCTATTCCCCACTTTATGAACAAAGAAACAATTCCAGGAAAAATAGATTTTAAATGTTCTCATCGCAATAAAGAACAGTAACTATGTGATTATGGATATGGTAACTAATACAATGGTGGGAATCATTTTGTAATTTATAAATAGATCAAATCAACATATTGTACACTTCCAACTTACACAAATTATGTCTTAACTATATCTTAATAAACCTCGGGATGGGGTGGGAATAGGGTCTAGAAGCACCCACATATGGTGAATTGATTTTCAACAACAATCCTAAGACAATTCAATGAGGACAGTCTCTTCAACAAGTGGTATCTCCCTCATGTACTTACATCCAAAAATCCTAAAATTTTGCAAATCAAATCCAGTGATAAGTAAAAACGATAAGACATCATGACCTATTGATATTTATTCTACAAACATAATGATACAGATAAATTAACATAATTTTCCACTTTAGTCAAAAAAAGAGAACAATTATATAAATATCTCGACAGATGAGATTACCCTTTGATAAAATTCAATGTACATTCGTGATAACACTCGTAATGAGGAATAGACGCGATCTTCCTCAGTTTGATTTTTTAAAATTTAAATACAGCAAACATCATTCTTAATGGAAATATTGAAAGCATTTCTCATGAAATCAGGGACAAGATAAGACTGCCTGGTATTGGCTCAGTTGGTTAAGCATCTGCCTTCCGCTCAGGTCACGATCCCAGGGTCCCGGGAACAAGCCCTGCATTGGGTTCCCTGCTCAGCAGGGAGTGTGCTTCTCCTTCTCCTACTCCCCCTGCTTGTGATCACTCTCTCTTTGTTAAATAAATAAATAAATAAATAAATAAATAAATAAATAAATAAAATTACATCTTTTTAAAAATAAAAAAAAAGTGCCTGTTATCACCAACTCTATTGGTGTTATCATACTGGGATCATACTGGGATCTCAGCCAGAGCAATAGAAAAGAAAAAAAATTAAAGGTTTAAAGGCTGAATGAAGAAATGAAATCAACTTTATTCACTAGTGACATGGTTGTGTATGTAGAAGAGAATCATAAATTATTAGCATATTGATATTTTGGTTTAACAATGTCACTAGATACAAGGCCAATAGACAAAGATTGATTTTTTTCTTTATTCCAGCAATGAAAAAAATAGAATTAAAATGTAAGAATTTACAATAAAATTCAAGAAATTATAATAGCATAAAACATTTCAAACACCTACAGATGAATCTAAGAAACAATGAGAAAGTCCATCACACTGAAAGCTACAGATCAGTGTTTAGAATCAAAAATGAAAACGATGAGCTATTTATTAAATTGTGGTGAAACAGTGGGGACATATGTGTAAAACAAGTAAAATCAGATTCCCATCTAACACATCGTCCAAAAATAATTCTAGGTCGATTAAAGACCTAACAGGGAAAAATAAAACATTGTACAATGCGTGATAAGAAGATATTGTATAACCCCAGGGTGGACTATCTATGTTAAACCTGACGCAAAAGCACAAGTTATAAAATAAAAGATTAATAAATGTGATTAGCTTAAACTTTAAAACATCTACAGAGCAAAAAACATCCCATACATTATTGAAGGACAAGATACATCCTAGTAGAAAAATTTTCACTTCATAATTGCAAAGTATTAGTAAACAGAATATATCTTTAATTGATTTATAAAAACGATAAACAAACTACAGGGGGAAAATGGCATAAGAAATGAATAGGTAGGTCACAAAAAAGAAAAATGGCCAATGAACATACATAAAGACGCGCAATCTCACTAGTAATCAGAAAATGCAAATTAAACCCACAAAGAGATATCATTTTACACCCATCAGATTGGAAAATATTAAGCCATCTGACAATGCCAATTGTTGGCAAGAATTCATTCACTGCTGGGGGGGTGGGGTGTAAATTTGAACAGCCATTTGGGGGAGCGACTTGGCATTCCCAGTGGAGATTAAGATATGCATATCCTTGCACCTAGAAATGTTACTTCTAAGTGTATAACTTAAAAACTCTTGCATATGTGCACCAGGGATGTGTACAACAATTGGAAATAGCTTACATGTCCATCAGTGGAAAAAAGAATAAATTAATGTCGGTATATTTATACAATGAAACACCATATAGAAATTAAAATGAATGAACTAGAATTACATACATCAACATGTATAAACCTTTAAAAAACATAAAATGTATTTAAAAATAAAAGTTGTGGAATGATACATATGGCATAATGCGGTGGATATAAATCTAAGAATATGCAAAACAATACCATGTATTATTTATGGACACATATGTAGTAAAAATATTTTTAAAACATGATAAACACTGAGTTTGGGATGGGACTATATTTCTGGCTCAGGAAGCAAATGAATGAGATTGTGAATGTAATACAGATGGAGCCAAATGTTTTTATATTATTTTATCTCCTAAAAGAAAAACGAAAGGTCTGAAACAAATATAGCAAAATGTCAAGATTTACCAAAGCTGGGTAGGGGGTACATAAATATTTGTTATATTAGCCTAGTGCTGTGCTGGTAAATGTTTAGCAACTAGCTTTCTTACAGAAAACCTTGATTTGAAGTGTTGGCCAATTTTCATGGTGTAAATATTCCCACCATGGCCAATTTCAAGCTATCAGTGTGACTTCACTGATTACAGAGTTGGGAAGAGAGGCCACAATAGGTTCTTATAAGCCAGAAGGAATGAGCTCCATCATACCACTGGATTAGCCTCTGCTCCCTTGTGTGTGAAATAGGAAAAGATAAAAATAAAATATTATTTAATAGCACACATACAATATGGAAATTTAATAGCACACATACAATATGGAAAGAAGTCAGAGGGTAAGTATCCTCTAAAACAGGGGGATGGTGGGCCCCTTCTCCTTCCTTCCTCTGCCCCCACCATGAAAGCCACAGAGACCCCATCCTGTAAGACCACTAGCCTAGACAATCCCTGACTGCTAAGATTTGCAATGATCTCATTCCCTTTGTTGATAATGGCACTTACTTGCTCAGCAAGCAAGCATGTAGCCACCTGGCAGGGACCCACAAAAGTAAAGGCACAGGCAAGCTTATGATCTAGAGGAAATTATGGATCCATATTCCAAAGCTAGATAGAAATAAATGGCCAGGATCACTGTACTCTCTGTGTGCTCAAACTTCCAGGGCATTGGACTAGCTCACCTTGTTCTGAGAAGTTCCAACCTTGAATGCATGTTCAAATTGTTTAAGGTGGCAAGAGACAATATTTTGGAAGAAAGAACAGCCTTAGGAGCCATTTGGTCATCTCTTTCAGACTGTGCTCTCTGGCAAACTGGTTTTCACTACAGTTGCCTTGGGGTAGAATCAATATCCCCACTCCCTCTTCATCCACAGAAGATCCCCTCTTTTCAGACTTGAGTGTAAGCCTTTCCCATAAGGAGTTAATCTGAGCGTCTGGTTCTATTGCTTCAGAACCAGAAAACAGTATAGAAGCCACTGAAGGGTTAATCCAACTCACACATTTTTGCAGTTGTGGGAATGGACATCCAAGGAGAGAAAGGGATGCTCCCAAGGTCACATAGATGACAGGGTCAGAATTCAAAGTCCTGTGTCCTAACTCCTAGCCCAGGTTTTCCCACCCACCTCTGCCATCGTTGGGACATAGGGCCCATCTGTCCTTCTGTCCCATTGGGGAGAAGACCATTAGGACCAGCCAAGAGAGAAGAAATAGGAGGAGATGCAGAAGCAAAGCAACTCATAAGAATCAACTGAGAAAAGCTGCTATTTTTCTGCCTGATTCATCCTGACAGTAACTCTACCATGCTGGCCAAAGTCCCAATATAAGACACAGTCCTGTCAGGGGACTCCTCCCAAATATTCCCCCTTGAACTTCTGGTAAAGGACACAGAGAAGAGAAAAACTTGGTCCTCCTTCCTTGGCAGTGCAGCAAAGCACACAAACCCAGGCTTTACCATCTCAGTTTGAGCCCCTGAACCCACACATCCCAGCCCTGTGACCATCAGCAGGATGGTGAACCTCTCTAAGACTCAGGCTCCTCATTCACAGAATGGGTTATTCACGGGCTCAAGGGAATAGTTACAGGGGTCAAATACGGTCATGAGCACAAAGCTTTCAGCATAGAGACTGACCCCATAGTAAATTTCCCAAAAAATATTCATCCTCATGCTCTGACCCACAAAATGTTCAGTGTGATGGATAGGACATACTCACAAATGACTATAATACAAGCCAAAACAATAGCTAACATTTACTGAGCACCAGCTCTGCACGAGACTATTCACCAAGCTCCCTTTGAACACCCCCTTTGATCCTTGCAACAACCCCTTGAGGCAGGTGTTTTTATACCCATTTTAAAGATGAGAAACCTGAAGCTTAACTGATTAAGCTGAGACTTAATCCCTAACTCAAGCTCAATGCATTGATTTAGTGGGAGAAGTAAGATTCCAACCCAAGAGCCTCTGATCCCACAATCCATGCTTTTGGCTGGTCTACCAGATGCCTCCCATCCCTTTCCCTGATACCAACAGCTGTGAAGGTTCAAAGGATAGAGCAATGACTTTCAGTTGTGGCAGAGCAGGATCGAAGGCTTCTTGGAGGAGGTGATCTTGTGGGATGAGGCACAAAGGTAAATGACGCCAGGGCTGGGTCACATGGGGGAGGGTCTGGCAGCAGACTCCAGTGCGGTCACTTGGGCTTCCATGTACTTGTCGTTCCACAGCATGCCAGGTGGGGCAAAAGAACCATTGACAGTATCTTGAGATAGGAAACAACATACTTAGACTCCAAACATATGGGCCACATTGCCTGTCTTCAAAGCTTAACTCTGCCACAAGTGTCCCTAGGCAAGTTACTCAACCACTCTGTGCCTCAGTTTATCTGGTGATAAAATGAGGTCAATAATAGTACTTAATTTCAGGGGACATGAAGCATCTAGCACAGCCTGCAGAGTAAGCTCCCAACAAATGTTAGCTATTTCTATGATTGTTGCCAATATCACCCTAATCTGGACATACTATACTTCTTGGCAGTCCTGATCATTGGCTCATTGGATTAATTTATCCTAAAAGTCAAACACCGAGGGAACTTGGACACCAAATGGTTCAACATCTCAGAATCATTAAAGATCAGATTCCTAGAATTACAGAACTTTCAAACCTTAGAATAAAAATAGTTAAAGCCAATAAAATTTACAACATGTATTTCTCCTAAATGCTGTCCTCCTCCTCTCTCTTTGGGAGACTTGGAACTATTATTTTGTCACCTGGATCCTTGACTTTTCTCCCCAAGAAATATATGTGTTGTTGTTGTTGTTGTTATTATTATTATTATTTGTTTCAAGAAGCATTTATGTTCTTTTTTTCCCTCTTCCCTCTTCTTTTTGCTCTGTCTCTCTCTGTCTCTTGAATATGATGTGATGGGTAAAATACCAAGTGCAATAAGTCAAAATTTCTGACAGAAATAATAGAGCCCGCATCCATTTCCCGCCATTCTCCCAGTGATAACAATTAAGCCCCGGACAGTTTGAACTTCTTACAAAGAATTAATGATGCATGTGAACACAAGGGGAGAACAATTGCTAATAATTTATGAAGTCTTCACCGGCTCAAAGTAGTAAGTTTGGTAAAGTGAAGGGGGGGAAAGCTTTGAAAGGTAAACACTTTGAAAAGCCATTCTGAGGATCTGCCCTGTCAATTGAGAATTTACTACATTCCATTAAACAACCTAAAATAACTTCTATGGTAATCACCTTTCAGATACAGGCGCCGGTGCCGACAAAGGTATTATTAAGTTAAATTACCCTAAAAGTGTTGGATTGACAGAAAGGTTCAGTCAATGGTTTGGAAAGCCGGGGTCCCTAAATGACACCAGCAAACAGATACTGATGTTCTGAGGCTGGAGAACTTGGCTGTACCAGACCTGGAGCTAACGGGATTTCAATTTGAGCTTTTAAATATTTCATACTCCCCCTGCAGATCTCAGGAGGAGGGCTGTAGGACTCACAGAGGTGGAGCCAGGGCTTCTCCTTGTCTTGCCTTTTGGGCCAAGATTTGAAAGGTAGCTCTGAGTAGAAATAAACAAAGAGACATATGGTGAAGAGGGTTTGTCTCTTTGAGGGGAGATGGGAGCAGGGAAGAGGGAACTCAGCACCTGGGTATGATGGGGGTAAGGAATCAGGAGACTCAATTCATAGATAAGGGAAATGAGATCTCTTACCTGAGGCCACCCAACAAGTCTGGAACAACACTAGAATGCAGAAAACTCAATTTCATGATGGCATGGGCAACCTCTCTCTTGATTTTGATGGCTCCTGGAGTCAAGCCTAGTTTGCCCCTTGCAGAACCCTGTAAATATTTTTAATAAATTCTATTAATACAAAGGTGAACAAGTCTTAATGTACAGCTCAATGAATTTCCTCCCCCCAAAAAATATGTGTATAACCTAAGCACTGGGCTCAATACACACCACATACCCAGCCTCTCCCATCCCATCCCCAATCCCCAGTAGGTTCTCAAACCCCCAAGTCATTACCCCCACCACAGAATACCACCCTCCTAACTCCTCTAACACTTAGACTACTTTGCCCAGCTTTGAAACTTGATGTAGGTAGACTCTCTTGCTATGTATTCCTTTGTCTGCTTCTATTCACTTCAAATTTTGTTTCTGAGTTCCATTCATGTTTATAGAAGTATCTGTGGTTTGTTCACAGTCATGGGTGTTTAATTTTCTACTGTGTGACTGTGCCACAATTTATTTTCCCATGCTTCCATTGTGAGGATTTGGGTTATTTCTAGTTGAGACTAATATAAATCTTGTTACGATAAGCTTTCTTCTGCAAGACTGTTAGTGCCCATGTGTATATATTTCTGATGGATTTACACCAATAACTGGAATTACTGGTCACAGGATATGCATAAATTTGGCTTTCATAGTGCTGGTAAATAGATTTCCCAAACAATCAGAAAAACTTAGTTTCCCACAAGCAAAGTAAAATAGTTCCAGATACTCCACATTCTTACCAACACTGGGTATTTCCTCCCTTTTAAATATTTTAACTATCATGGTGTGTGTGCAGTGGTATCACATTATAATTTTAATCTGTAGGAGTCCTGAAAGTGAGCAGGTGCATTTATTGTCATGTTGATAACCATTTTGGTGAAGTGCCTGTTCAAGTCTTTTGCCCATGTCTCTGTAGGATTATCTGCTTTTCTTATGTTGATTCTGAGAGTCCTTTATATAGTCTAGATATGAGTGATTGGTCATGTGTATAGATTTTAGATATCTGCTATCATTCTATTTCTTACCACTCACTCTCTTAATGGTGCTTTTCAATGAACAGACATTCTCAATTTTAAACTTAAGTTTAATGTGATTCATCTGTTTTTGGCCCCTAATGACACTAAATCCAACTTGGCTTGGCAGTCTAACTATTCTTATTCTACATGCCTAAAATGAGGAAATACAATAGTAGATGGTGGATTTAAAAGACTTCCATATATACCATGTGATCTTTCCCACATAGCCAACTGCTGTCCTCATGCAATTATTCAGTCGGTCAGTATATATTTCTTAGGGTCGACTCTATGCCAGACTCTGTCCTCAGCACTGGAGATATCATAGCAGTGAGCAAGAAAACCAAGTCCTTGTTCTCAAGAAGCTTATGTTTTAGTAGGGGGCAGAGACCATGCACATGTGAACTGGTAAGAGGAATTACAGAGAAGTATTGCTAAATTCTTAAAGGAAAAACTGAAAGGGCAATAATGGTGAAGTGAATGGGGAATGGCCAGAGAGACCACTCTGGTGTGATGGTTGAGCTAGGAAATTAATGATAAGAAGGAATGTGCCTTCTAAAGTCTTAGAAAGAAGGCTCCGGGGGGAAGGGTGAACACCCTGAGTGTTTGAAGGCCACAGAAGAAGGAAGTATGCCTTGTCCCTATTAGGTAGGGGAGGGTGGAGAAGGAGATCCAGTTGGAGTGTGAAGGGCCATGGTCATAAGTTGAAACCGCAGGGAGAAATTACATCATATTTTCCATTTAAATGATGGCTCTAGCTGCTGGGTGGAGAATAGATTACAGCAGGGTGAAAGGATGCTAGGAGAACATTAGGAAGTCCTGACAGCAGTTTTCAGGGGTGTGTGGGGAGAGGGGTGAAGTGGCTGTGCTACAGTTTCAGATGGTGTGGCAAGTAGAGACCAGCATGGTTCCTGGGGGTTGGAAAGGAGCAAGCAGAGTAAGGCATCCATGCCCTTGCAGGCATGAGGCTCACATTCAAGCCTCCTCAAGACAAAATTGGTTAAGACAGTAGTGTTTTCTACCGTTGTAAAAAACTTTCACAGACAGAAATCCTTCTTGTCTTCCTAAAACCACAGCATGTCAGAAGTGAAGGGGTTTCAGGAGTCTCCTAGTACAATTCCCCATGCTTCTCCTCCTCTGGGTGCCTTCCAAACATCTCCAACAAGGAACTAGCCAGGTCCCAATCGAATATCCTTTTGACAGGGAGTTCATTACTCCCTAGGCCACTGCACAATCATTTTTTACTGGGCTAAACCTGCCTTCTTAATATTTCCATCTTAATTTGAGCCACCAGAAAAAAAGAAAAAAAGAAAGGAAGGAAGGAAGTGTCTAGACCTGCCATGTTGCCCAAGATACTGCTTCACCCTTCTGAGTCTAACAGAAAATTCCTCCATGCTCTAACCTCAGTTCCTTACCTGTGTGAGTAGCCCCCACAATGTTGGGCATCAAGCCATGCAACACATAACAGAATGAGCAGGACATGTTTTTAGCACATCAGTGAAGTCACCCAAGCATAATGCCTGGCAAAATGTAACCTCCATCTGCACGGTGGTTGCTATTCCTTTTGTGGTCATCATTAGTATTATGTTCATTGTTAGTGTTATCAGGAATAATAGCATAGTGTTATTAAAGCTTCCTTTGTTTGGATATCTGCCCCATGTGCTTATCTGAATTTCTCCAGGTATCAGACAACAGGATAGATGACATTTAATCTTATACTTGTGTCACTCTGCACCTGCTGTTCCTTCTACCTTCAACACCCTTCCCTTCTTCATTCTTTTGTAAACTTGCATTGACTATTTGGGACTTGTCCCAGGTACCACTTTTCTGTGCAACCCTCTTCATACCTCTCTCTTTCTATTTCTCTCTCTCTCTCTCTCTCTCTCTCACACACACACACACACACACACACACACACACACACACAGCAGGGGTGAAGACGTTCTTCTACTGTGTGCTTCACCACCAAAGCAATTCATATGGTGGACTAGCATTCTCTTTTGTCCCTTGATCAGCCGTCCCTAGAGCAGCAATGTGCCTTGTAATCTAAGGTGTCTTCATAGAAAGGAAATATGACTGTAGCTATGACATGTTCAGCACTCACTATGTACTGACTCCTTGCTATACATCTCCCCCTATCTCAACTCATCTTGTCCTCACAAATATTCTAGAATGTAGGTGCTCCTGTTATCCCATTTTATAGAAAAGAAAACTGAGGCTTGGAGAGGTGAGGTGACTCCTTAATAAGTTGTCTACTGGTCCTGAGGATGTCATCCCCTCAGGAAAGCCCATCCTGGCCAATACCTCCACAAAATGCCCCAGACAACCTGTGGCTCCTTAACACTGAGCCCACCTTGTAAATGTGTCTTCATTTGTGCCAATATTTGATGACGTCCAACTTCCCCACTAAAATCCCAGTTCCGTCTGGTCAGGGACAGTGTCTGCCTGCGTTCTCTTGCTATGCCCAGAGCATGGTAAACAGTGGGCGCCCAGAAATCACTGGGGAAGAGCAACAGGAATAAGAACATGGAAGAATCCACATAAGATGAACAAAGGGCAGAAACAGGTTTTCCTGGGGAGCCTCGTCCAGTTGTGTAATTCTGGAACTGCTTGGGGGAAGAGGACCCTGGGTTCTCACACCTTAACCCCAAAGGAAATGAGGCCCTCCATGGTCTTTCCTACCTGCTATAAACCTTTCTCTGCCCACATAGTTTCCTTTGGACCCGCAGAGCAGAGCCCCCTGAGCTAAGGAGGCCTGTTCCCTGCCACCTGCATGCCTTCCCCTTCATCCTTAACCAAGCTAAGCTGTCTTGGCCCCATTCCTCCCTGCTGGGAGCTGAAGAATCAATTAATTCTGCGGGGTTCCCCACTGCTCTTTGGAAGCAGAGACTTCTGGAAGCCTGACAGCTGTGTTGGCACAGAGGGCCCGCCCAAGCTGCTCTAAGTACAGGCTGGTCTGGTAGGGAGCTCAAGAGGGGGTGCTTTCCTGGGGCAAGGAGTCAAAAGAGAACTCTAGGAGAATATTTGTCTTTCCTCCTCCCACAACTGTCTAGTAAGGCCTTCGAAGAGAGGAGCAGTCACCCGAAGAAACAGTAAAGTAGACTCTAGCCCACCTGGAATTCCAAAGAGCAGGGAATGAGGCCTGGATTGGTCTCCAGTGTGCTCTGTGACTGTGTGACCCTGGGCAAGTCACTCAACCTCTCTGAATTGAGGCAATAATGGAATATAATATTATATCCTTCTCAAAAGTGTCAGGATCATCAAGTGAGATCCATTTAGAGGGCTAATCAGGGGTGCCTGGGTGGCTCAGTGGGTTGGGCCTCTGCCTTCGGCTCAGGTCGTGGTTTAGGGGTCCTGGGATGGAGGCCAACATCGGGCTCTCTGCTCAGTGGGGGGCCTGCTTCCTCCTCTCTCTGTCTCTGCCTGCCTCTCTGCCTATTTGTAATCTCTCTGTCAAATAAATAATTAAAATCTTTTTTGAAAAAGGGCTAATCAGTGCCTAGTACATAGTTAACACTCAGTAAATGGTAGCTATTATTTTGGAAGTGTTATTATTCATAGCTTTTAGGGCTAAATGAGATAATGTAACTAAATCATCTAGGTGGAACCTGGCACAAAAATTTGCTTAATATCTAATTTCCATCCCAAACTTGGAGTGCCACCAGTAAAATGGGACTAGAGTCTTTAACCACCTTATGGTGTACAGTTAACCTTCTTAATGTTTGGACGATGGATGGATGGGTGGACGATGGATGGATGGATGGATGGATGGATGGGTGGACGATGGAGGGATGGATGGATGGATGGATGCGTAAATCTTGAGTAACATGGTGCTCATCTTCATGGTGACATCAGGAATATATATTCCCAGTCTTGAGAGCTAGCAGGCATGGATTTCTGGTTGCAAGATGTCGGGTACCATGTCTTCTGAGATGTTCTAGAACCCACAGAGTCAGATACACTGTGCCGCACCGAATCCCAACTTCACTGATGCTCCCAGCGGATTCTGTCACCACTTCCCAACGGGCATTGCGCCATCCTCCTTGGGAAATTCCCATCAGCCCCTGTGGATCCACATGCAGTTCTTATCTGCACCTAAATGTGCTCCCCCCACATAGAATCCCAGAAGGTTGGAGATAAAAAGATCTCAAGGATTCATGAATCTGAACCACTTGCTGAGCCATAGCTACCATGACAATTTTAAGAATTTAAAGAATTTCATATGTGTAATCACATTCACTCTCATGGCACCCTGAGAAGCAAGACCCATTCTACACATAATGCACATGCATGCATTCTACCTATAATTCTCAACTAAAAGTATTAGATACTTGTAAATCATTTCTCAGAGTGACCCAAAGCTGTCGTGGTAGCCAAAATTTAAATATCCTTTTTCTCAGCTTCATCTGCTACTGTGTTTTTCTGGAGCCCCAAACGTGCAGTGAGTCCTTCTTTGAGGTGACCCAGCACTGCCTGCAGACGGGGAATATTATTGCAATTTTACAGACAAGGAAACATAAGTGCAGATAGGTGAGGAAGAAAACCCTGCCGTTAGCAAGTGGTAGAACCAAGGTTCCAACACAGATCTGTTTGATTCCAAAACTCCCACCTCCCCTTTAATGAAACCTCCATCTCAAATGGGGAAACTGAGATCCAGCTAGGGCAGGTGACTTGCCCAAGATCACACACATAGTCCAGAACCCAGGTTAGGATGCCTTCTCCTGGCTTCTTCAATCAGCCAGATTCCAAAACTATGTGTCCAAGGAGTCCTTGCTCCTCAGTGTGGCACCTCTCTTTCCAGCCACGGGGGAGCCCTGGGTGCACTCTGAGCACCAGCAACATAAAACAGGTGAAAATATTTCAGTTAGATTTTTTTTCCTTTTGATGGGTGAGAATTTTCCAGGTCTGGGAACCTTTGAAATCTCCCAACGTCGGCCATCATCAGCTGTAACTGGCACCGCTGCTAATAAATTGAGAATGTCACATCTCCCAAACTGCATTATTACCGTTTATAATTTTGATTGTTCATTTGCATACGAAAATTAGTCCTGTGACATGCGTGAATTTTATTTTATTCTTGAACTAATTATAAACAAGAATGCCACATTATTTACATAACTAATTATTGTTCCTTATGTTGCCCTGTTTTTAAATGGGGGGCCCATTCTCCATTGGTTAACTACACAGATGAAAAATCCAAGAACATTTCTAAAGTTTAGGAACTTGCTCTATTTGCATCAAATACAAATTCCTTTGAATGAGAGATAATATGCTTTCCATTTTAATAGGCCTAAATTAGGTTGATCTTAATTTATAGTTAATTTGAATGAATAATTCCTGTCTACCTGAGTCTGTTTTTTCAGTAGCTCATTGTAAATGTTTATTAACCCATAAATCTGCTGCATTCCTTTAGCTGCTGATTTTAAGGGCCCCCAGACTAGAAAGAGTATGATGCGGGGTAGGGAGGCAGGCGGGAAGCAGAAGAACAATTAAGAAACCCTAGTACAAGTCCTCATGCAGCAAGTCACATGCTGTGTGCCTTTGGGTGAATACCTAACCCTCTCTGAACTTCATCTTTCTTAATCCTTAAATGAGTGGATTAAATTAGATGGCCCCTAAGATTCTGACCCTCCCCAACCTTATGAGGGAAGAGGGGGCAGAGAGGTCTAGGTGTCTTCTTCATCTTGCCTTTGATGAGACCTGCTCCCCCATCTCTCTTTTAAGATATTTTTTAAAGATTGTTTTTATTTATTTGACAGAGAGAAACACAGCTAGAGAGGAAACACAAGCAGGGGGAGTGAGAGAGGGAGAAGCAGGCTTCCCGCTGAGCAGGAAGCCTGATGCGGGGCTCGATCCTGGGATTCTGGGACCATGACTTGAGCCAAAGGCACATGCTTAACAACTGAGCCACCCAGATGCCCCTCTCTTTTAAGATTTTAAATATGTCTCCACTCATGAGGAGCTGACCCATTTCATTGGCCACTATAAAAGAGGGGGAGAAGTTTCTACCAAGAAGAGGACAGGAAGGGCTGCCAAGCTGATGGTGGTGTTCAAGGCACTGGTGGCCATGTCGGAGGACAGGGGCTGGGCAGATCGCATGGCTGGGGCTTGGCAGGGGCTCCTATTAGCTGGCAATTCATGTCACGAAGATATGAACCACACTGCTGTGTCTATGGGGGAAAGAACTTTGGAGTCCAAAGTTGGATTTCAACCTCTGTGTTGTCCCTGTCTCTCTGAAAAATGACTTCATCTCTCTGAGACTCAGTGCGTCTAACGACAATTACATCGTATCTAGTTCTTGGAGAATTGCTGAGGGATTAAATGAGATACTTATGTAAAAACTGCCTGGGACATAAACCAGTGCTCAAATGCTAAATCCTCCCTTTCTGTTCATGATTTGATGTCTAGCGGTGAGGAAGAAGAGGATAATGGCACATATATCGAGTGCTTCCTCCAGATTTTGGCCCCAAAGTTGCTACTTCAAGGAAGCACTCCCTGACTTTCTGAACAAGGTCAGACTCCTCCTTAGAGACTCCCGGAGATCGGTGTACCGTGCTTCAGGGCAATGATCAGAATTATGATTTCACATTTCTTTGTGTGATGTCTATCTTGACCATCACCACCACTATCCTACATTCAACAGAGGTAGACACCATGTTATTTTTTTTTGTCTCCTACCCCTCAAGTCCTTGTCCCTCGCCAGTCTTCAATAAGTATTTTGTGAAATAATGACGACACATTTGTCCTAGATTGTCTTATACAAGATGGGCTTTGTCGCTGTTATATAGTTTTATGGATGAGGAAACTGAGGCTCAAAAGGAAATATTCCCAGATCAGCATTACATGCAGACTAAATAGAGGATCTTGGATTTGAACATTGACCCGAAGAAGCTCAATTTCTTAAACTATACTTTACCTGTCACTCAGAGATGGGGGAAGAAGAAGGACCAACAAGGTTGGGCTAAGAGGGTCCTGCCTCCAGAAGTCATCCAAGGTTGCTCGCTTTGCCCATCTACTTAAAAGGATGATGGGTACTCTCCAGGCAGAAGAGCCCTGTGCAGTCCCCAAGAAAAAGGAAGGCAGACTGAGTAGCTTTGACGCTGGGTGACACTTCTCCATAACTTATAGCTAAAGGTCAGTCTCCCTTTGTAGGAGGTATAGCCACAATGCCAACAGTCCAAACCTCCTCAGGCATCAGCCTTGCCTCTGACTACCCCATTTTTGTTCTTAGATTTCCCCTATAGAAAAAATATGACTCTCCGCAAAGCAGACAACTCCTGCCGATTCTAAAATTAAATCAAATCATATACTGAATCCTCACTTCCCATGCTGTGTTGGGTATTGAGGACACAGGGATAAACAAGACCCAATATTAAAAGTCAACCGTATAGATGGGGAGTTCAAAGAGATGCTTAAGATAAGCTTTTTGCAGACCCATCTATCCCGGGACCCTGCAGCTCTCCCGCCCCCCAGTGCTGAAGCCACCGCACCCAAACGCCCATCATGTCAGGTATGTCCCCAGCCTCAGCTAAGACTTCCTCCTGAGCATCTGCTACAACAGGGGCAGAGAAGGAAACTAATCCCCCTTTCCCCCACCTAGATTCTGAGATTCTTTTGGCCCAAAGTAGGAAAAAGGACCACAGTTCTGAGACTAAGAACTTAGACTGCAGTCAGCCATGTTTGGTACTACATGACCCCTTCCTTCTCTGGAAGGTGCTTGGTCCTGATTGGACCAAAATTGGTCAGCTGACTGCAAGTCAGCCAATCAGGCCCGTGAACCCAACTGTATTCCAGGCACCTGTATCCTCCAAGATCCTCAGCCCCCGGGAGGTTTGGTTGTTTCAAGCTAATACTTGACTGTGTCTACCATATAGCAGGTCTTCCCTGCCGAGGAAGAACTTACGTTTTGTGATGGGCCGCCAAAATAGCAGGTGTATTCGTGTCGTTCACCATGTCATGTGGAAGGGTCCTGGCACAGTGATTCTGACTTGGGGTCTGTGTGACTTGCTTTGGCCATCTGGATGCTAGCGAGTGCGAGGGGCTCACTTGCCGGAGGACGGGGCACAGCCTCGTCACCCCAGCCATCTCCACGGGGGTCGACCCAGAACTGCACGCAGCCGGCCAGTGAGCAAGCTCGGCCAGGACCAGCAGGACCGCACAGCCTAGTCCACCTTGGCAGAGCCCTAAACATTGCTGTGCATCACTGACGTTCGCAGAGGTTTTGCTGCTCTGCCCTTTTTCCAGTTTTATTGAGGTGTGCATACCACTGACATGTAGCACGGTGTGAGTTTAAGGTGTGCAACGTGTTGATTTAAGAGACATATTGCAAAATAATTACCTCCGAAGCATTAGCTAATACCTCTGTCCTATTGTATAATTACCATTTCTTCTTTGTGGTGAAGACATTTAAGACCTACTCTCTCAGCAAATTTCAAGTATGGAATACAATTTTATTAACTATAATCACCGGGATGTATTCATTTTATAACGAAGTTTGCCCCCTTTGACTGACATTTCCCCCACCCCCCCAACCCTTGGTAATCACCATTCTACTCTGTTTCTGTGAGTCTGCTTTTTCAGATGCTGTAAGAGACGTCAGACAGTATTTGTCTTTCTGTGTCTGATCTCTTTCATTTGGGATCGCACCCTAGAGGGTTACCCATGTCATTGCAAATGGCAAGTTCTCCTTTCTCGTGGCTGAATAATATTCTAGTGCGCGTGCGTGTGCATGTGTGTGCATGTGTGCGAGTGTGTGTGCATGTGTGCGAGTGTGTGTGTGTGTGTGCGTGCGTGTGCATGCGCATGTGTGTGCGTGCGTGTGTGTATGCGTGTGTGCGTGTGTGTCCCAACTCCTTTACCCATCGATGGACTTCAGTTGTTTCAGTGACATAGCCCTTGTGAGTCGCGCTGGAGTGTAGACATCTTCACAAGATATCCGTTTCATTTTCTTTGGATAAATACTCAGAAGTTCAGTTGCTGGATAATAAGGTAGTTTTTTAATTTTTATTTTATTTTGTTGTTTTTTTTTAAGAAACTCCACCCTGTTTTCCACAGTGGCTGCACCAGTTTGCATCCCCACCAACAGAGCACGGGGGTTCCTTTTACTCCACCTATTCGCCCACATCTGTTGTTTCAGGTTTTGAGTTCAGCCATTCTGACGGGGGCACAGTGATATCTCACTGCGATTTTGATCTGCATTCCTCTGACGATTAGCGATATTGAGCACTTTCTCCCTTACGTTCCTCCAGCATGATTATATCAATCTGTAACCGATACACATTTGTATATCATTTTACACTTCACCAAGCGACTTCTTATAAATCATTTCATCGGAGCCTCCATTCCCCATCTATTAAAAATAAGATAAACTGCCTTCTCTTGCTCACACAATTAGCAAGGAAAGGGAGCCCTTGTTCTCATATTCATTCATTTACACCCCCCACCCCACGCTCCCATATGCAATAAATGTTTAGGACGTGCTCTACATACTACGTACCAAGCATTGTTCCAGATGTTGGGTGTTCAAAAGGAAAAAATTAAAAATAAAAGACGTAAATCCCTGCCCTCATTGAGCTTAAATTCTATTTTCTTTTTAAAATTCATTCATTCCTCGTCTGCTCCCTGAACACTTACTCTGTGGGCAAGTGAGTTCAGTCCTTTGCACTCAAGGGTCTGGGAACCTCATGAGGTAGATACAGTTTGGGTTACTGCCCCCACACCCACCATACAGGACTTCTAGAAATAGGAATAACAGAGACATGAACTCTAAATAGGTCCCAAGCGTGAACTTGAAGCAAGTTTTGTCGAGACGGAAGTGGAAATTAAATATCTGATACATAGGTCAGTCCCCGGTTCTCTTGGCCTGGGAGAGACTTTGCCTTCATACAATTATTCCTCTGCTAAAGTGATATAGTAATGTGTTCAAACAATTGTTTCTGTATTTACACAGAGGGTGCTGAATAGAACCTAAAACAGAGGTGTCTGTGAGCTGGAAATGGGGACCTCTCCTCCAGGTCACTCAAGATCAGACAGTAGGAATAGGGGCATTAATGGGGTGTTTTAGGGTGCACACACAGCTGTCCAAGCAGTCACGGAGCTCAGCGACCCCAAAGTGGCCAGTGACTATGGTGTTCGGTCTAGTGAATGACTCATCTTTGGTTTTTCTAAGTCGTATTATCTATTTATTATTCAAGAAAGGTCTGAAGTTGGAAGGACCATGATTAGAATAAGCAGCGACTCTCACTTTGTGCCAAAAATATTTCTGGGACGATCCTGAGAGCCAAGGGCCACCTGAGCTTCTCGAAAACATTGTCAGTACGGAGCTCACCACCTGGTAAAGAAATGGAACCAAAAAGCCATGCGTGTTAGAGACCCACGTTGGGAGTGAGGCTCATCAGCTCAGCTGAGGGGCGGGGGGTGAGATGCTTGCTCCCGACGGCCCTGGGGTCTCTTCTGTCCCTGGAACCCTGGCAAGAAAGGAAGGAAGGACAGGGAAGGGAGGGGGGAGAGGGAGCGAGAGACAGAGAGATGCTCCTGGAGAAACACTGCTGTTTTGACATGGTTTTGAAGTAATTGCAGTTACCAAGAAAGAAAATTGTTTTCCTTTCAGAAGTCAGGAGGGCACTTATTCCCCTCCACTCCCCCCGTCGCTGTGATTGCACACACGGGACTGTCAGCCTGTGGTTTTGTTACGCGCGCATTTCTATGTGGACACATGGACCCACACGGGCGTCGTGTGGAAAAGCATGCTCAGGACCCTGGCTTTAGTGACCAAGGGCTTCTAGTCTCCCCAGCAGGGCTTAGAGTCTGGCCAACGGCCGCACTAGAAAACATAAGAGGGCACATCGGACAACTGAGTCCTCCTGCTGGTTCTGCGTTCCCCGGGCTGTGTGACTGTAGGCAGGCTCTTTCCCTCTCTGGTTCTCAGGTCCCGTGCCTTCAAAGTGAGGGAACTAACCGAGATGGATTCCGAGGCCACCCATCCCCCTTGCTGACTTTCAGAAATCCCTCAAGCCAATTTTTTTCTCAAGGAGTGAAATCAGTCACCACATTTCTCACTTAAAATGGCCAAAAAAGGATTTCTCCACTGTTAAACCGCTATGGGGGGCCAAGAAGGAGAAATTCAAGAATGTAAGATCCTCAGCATAAGAAATACACTTTTGCTTCCTCCAAGGCAAGCTGCTGACCTTCCAGAACCTTCCTCATTCACTTCTTTATTTACTCACTCCTAGCAACTGTAGGAGGTAAATACCATGGCTAACCCCAGTTTTCAGAGGAGAAACCTGAAGCCCAAGGAAATAAACTGACTCTTTCAAGATCACCCAGAGGAACAGGGACCCTAACCCGTAGCTGTTTGAGTGCCAATTATTTCCCCTGTCCCTGGCTGCCACGTGAGTGTCATTCCGAATACACAGCCTGCTCTGGCAATCCCCGATGACCTCAGGGGGAAGGCCCAGGCTCTTCTAGCCCTCCCAAGTGGCTCTTTCCTGACTCCCTGGGCACCACATTCTCACTAAGGCCTCTGCTAACCAGTTTGCTGGGTTTTGTTTGTTTTGTTTTGTTTTGTTTTGTTTTGTTTTGTTTTGTTTTCTGGAATACAGGTGATGCCAAATCCCAGTTCCAAGCAGAGAGACCTAAGCCTGGTTTTTAATTCAGAAGCCCCTGACTGTTTGCTGGGACCTCAGTAACAAGCATTCTGAGTCCTGGGGACTCACACACGCAACCGGCCTTGCTCGTGCTAGAGGGCAGAAGGAGGAAGAAGGAGGGATGATGTCCCTTCTCAAGGAGCGTCCTGCTGCTTCCGGGCCCACCTCTAAGACACACAGGACTGGACTCCGGTGAAGGAGGGAGCACCGGTCTGTTTCCACCCTTCCCACTGTGTAATCCCGACAAAGGGATGGAAAGCTTTTCTGTCTTCTGTCCATTTCTGCCCAGCCAGGGAAACATCTCAGAGTGTAAGTCTCAGAGCTGGAAGGGACTTCAAGGCTGGCCACCCACTAACCCCCAAGCTCTGGACAGCTCTGGACAGCTCCAAACATGACACAAGTCCTGTGTCCCCAGACTTCATTTATCTTAAGTCTTCTTCTCTCCTTAGACTTCCAGTGAGCACATAGTCACTGAAGTCTATGTCGTGGGTCAGGCTGGGCTAGATTCTGGGGACACGACAGTGATCAGAAACAGTCCCTGTCTTCGGTGGGGACATGGGCACATCACACAGTCCCCAAATCCTTGCCAAGTCTAGCGCGTACGGTTTCTTTCCTTGTTTCTTTGGGGACGCGACTCTGATCACTCACTAATCTGTCATCGCAGAGATACAAGCCTGACGCATCTGTCCGTCCCCTGGGAGATGCGATCGCGTCCCACCGTGCGCACAGCCCGGACCCAAACTCACCTGTTTACATTTCAGCCATTCAAAAGACAGTTATTGAGTACCTACCGGGTACCAAGGGGCCAACTGAGAGCAAAACCAGGCATTGGTTTTCCTTTCCTGGACCTTTCAGTCTGCTGAGAATGAGAGGCACTCATCAAACACGGGTAAGTACAGACTCAGCCGTGTCATGGCTACCACGGGGCGGGGGGGCGGTGATCAGGTGCAACGAAGGAGGATAATAGGTGGGGGGGGACCCACCTAGGAGACACAGGGCGAGCTCCTGGAAAGAGGTGAGGCTTTCAAGCCCCAAAGAGTGAAAGCCACGTGACAGCCAGACCGAAGGACGAGCACAAGGTGGCCCAGGATAAGCACAGGGATGGTCTGTCCGCGGATATGAAAGGAGGCCTTCCAGATGGAGTGAGGTGGGGGAGGGTGGAATGGCCCCAGACGGCGTTAGAAAAGGAGCACGGTTCGATGGACCCTGCCCAGCCGGGGCCTTGGGGATTTTCTCCAAGCACAACAGTGAGCCACTGGAAGTTAAAAAGCAGGGTGTGGCATGAGCTGCGTCCTTCCTGAGGACCCAGAAGGGAAGAGG
>PITA01024499.1:0-26152 GCA_004023965.1 Spilogale gracilis | reverse complement strand
AATTATTTTTAGATTTTATTTTTTAAAATTTGCAGATGTGATAAAATACACATAACATCACATTTCCCACCTTAACCATTTTTATATGTTATAGTTCAATAGTGCTAAATACCTACACAGCACTGTGCAACCAAGCTCCAGAAAGCCTCCCCTCTGGCAAAACCGAAACCCAGTATCCACTGAACAACTCCCCATTTCTCCTCTGCTACCATCAATTTTTAAGTTAAAACATAAAAATGGAAGTCTTACTATTTCTTCCACATGTGAATTGGGGGCCCCCAAGCTGCAGGGAGTTGCTGGAATTCTTTATTTCTGAGCATGCTGGCCCCTGGCCATCCCTTAAGCCTCTGGAGCAGGGCTGTGTGAGGGGCTGGCCCCAAAGCTCTCCATGAGCCTGTCACCAGACTGCTTGGGGCTGTGGCCACACCCACACCCCTTGCCACACAGGGTGCCTCGCAAGGAAAGAAGGTTATCTGGCTAATAGCTGCAAGCCCTCCTGCCTTTGGGCAGCAAGCAAAAGATGTAAGGAAACTGAAAATAGCTCCTTCTGAGGAAAATGTGGAAGCCCCCAGAGCTGGATTCTTCCTCGGTGGGCTTGTGAGCTGGCCCTGGGAATAATGACACTCGATAGCATTTACAGGCCCTTTATAAGACACAATGTCACATGTAATACTTCCAATATCTGCGTAACCCATTACTTTCACCTTACAGCTAAGGAAACTGAGGCTCATGATGTTCATGAACGTGGTAATCCAGTACCGTAATGAATGACTGGGAAGAAGGTCAGCGGGCAGCACTTGTCTGACTCTGCAACCCAGTGGCTTTGTTTCTCTCCCTTTCCCCAGCCTCCCCACAAACCAAGAGGATAAAATTATGAAAAGAATGTTCCAGTTAGTGGGGGTCAAGTAAGCAAATGTCAGTTCAGCTAAGATATGGACACTCAAAAAGTCCTCCTAAAAATGGAAAAACCTATTTAACTCTGAGTCTCCCTTCCTAAAATTACTTTAAAGTGAAGATAAAGGCTACTTCAGACAAATTATGACTTAGCAAATATGAGATTAGTGCCCCCAGTCTCCCAGCACAGAGCACCACCTATTGTCATGGACCCCTCTGCAGTCCCTCCCTATTAATATTTAGCGAGAACATCTGAAACTAACTCAAAGTGGAAAACCCCAGGGGTGGGACCTAAAGTGATTTGAACCTCACACCAAGTTTATATGGAACTTTGATACACTGTAAACTACAGGAATAGTCGGTGTGACATCTAGGGAGGAAACAGAAGGAATGGGCAGGGCATTCCTAAACCAGAGATCCTCCTCCACCACAACATTTCACTACCAAATTTGGGACAGGTGATTTGGTAACTGGTTTTTCTTGTGCTCTTGGAGGCTAGTGGAAGGAAACAGATAATAACACACTAGGTAGCTTGCCTTATCTCACTTAATACAAAGCCTTAAGAGGTAAATCCTATTGCTATTCCTATTTGGTGGGAAGATACGGAGGCTTAGAGATGTTATGTAATTTTCTCAAAGGTACATAGAAAGTGCAGTTTAGAATTGGAAACAGTGGGGTTTTGGTTTATGGTGACAATGAAGATATTTAAAACTGGGACTGACTTAGGAAATGTGGGCAGTATGGTTTCCTCCCATGGTGGAGTAACTTTCTTGAGAAGAGGTAGGAATCCAGAATTGTTCTGCAATGCCCAAGCAGATAAGAAAAATCGTCAAAAGATTCTCGTGGCCCGCATGGTTCTTTGGCATATTAATGACAGGGAAGGGTAATTTATTTTTCTCTTCTATTAAGTAAAAATGCACACTGAATGGTTTTAAGCACATAAACTTTGCTCCTTCATGTGTTTTTCACTTAAGGGAGTCACTGTAGGCTCTGCGACTGGGTGATGGAGGAATCCATTATACTCCGTCAGTACCCTGAACTAGGTCCCAGGCTTACGGTGCGCCAGTCTTTGGAAGTGCATACGCGGAGGCGCTCTGTCGCTCTGTCGGGCATCTGCCTTTGGCTCCGGTCATGACCCCAGTGTCCTGGGATGGAGCCCTGCATCAAGCTCCCCACTCAGCAAGGAGCCTGCTTCTCCCTTTCCCTCTGCCTGCTGCTCTCCCTGCTTGTGTTCTCTCTCTCTCTGTGTCAAATAAAAAAATAAAATCCTAAAAATTTCCCTCAAAGTCCACATATGCAAGGAGGGCAGGGGTCTAGGCAGGGGTGCTGGCCTTGAGGGAGGTCATGGGGCAGGGTTGAGGTTCTGGGGGAGGGTAGGTGTCCCTTCTGCTGAGTTCCTTATCACCCAGAGTGGGACCTGGACACATACAGCAAGGCACCACGAGGGGGAGCACTTGGAATACAGACGAGAAGAAAGACGTACCTCCAACCCCTCCCCACACCCCACTTCTGCCCCCATGACGCAACATCTCAGCAATTAGAGTGTAATTTGCTGGACAGATTTGATTTGATATACAAGAACTGCACTTTCTTGCAATGTTTAAGCACATACAAAAATTAAAGGCAGCATAAATAAGGGAGATTCATTTGTAAGCTTTATAAGTCTTTAAGCCCACTTTCCACATCTCCCAAGAACTAGATGTAGAAACGGACAAGCAAACAAGTAAATTATTGTCATCCCCCACAGCGGGGACCATGTCATGGTTCGCCCATGTCTAGTGTAATGACTGTCCCTTAGCAAGTACCCAATAAATAGCTGTTGAATGAACAAATGAGTAGAGATTTGCAGTCTTCAGTAGAGATCAGTCAGAGCTTGTTTGTTTGTTTGTTTGTTTTTAAAGATTTTATTTATTTGACAGAGGGAAACACAGCCAGAGAGGGAACACAAGCAGAGAGAGTGAGAGAGGGAGAAGCAGGCTTCCGGCTGAGCAGAGAGCCTGATGTGGGGCTCAATCCCGGGTCTCCGAGATCATGACCTGAGCCGAAGGCAGTTGCTCAACCAACTGAGCCACCCAGGCGCCACCCAGAGCTTGTTTCTTAATCAAAGAGAAAGGTAGATTCAAGTAACTCTGTCAGCAGCCAGCGGCCAGAATAAAGAATGAAGTACATCAGATTATGCGTATTTTTAAAAATCAGCTACGGTACACACAGAATTATGAGATGGAAACAGGATGTCTGTTTCTCCTTTTTAATTAGGAAGCTCTGAAACTAATGAATGAAGTTCAGGAACATCTGGAAGAAGAAGAAAGCCTATGTCAGGTGTCTTTGACAGATTCCTGGGATGAATGCAAATCTTGCCTGGAGAGTGACTGCATGAGATTTTACACGACATGCCAACCTAGTTGGTCCTCTATGAAAAATACGGTAAGGGAAAAATAGAGTCCAAGGTTTCAGAATTCTTAAGGTACCTACTCCCGTTTAATTTTTAAAAATTAATTTATCTTACTCTTTAGAATAGAGATGCCTGACCTGATATTAGCATTTTACAATCTAGAATCTAACATTCATGCTGGCTTATGTATGAACCCCCTATATACATTCAGTTTATCGGATCAAAGAGCCATTCAGCGTTTTTCTCTCCCTATAATGACACTGTATGTATCTCTCTTAGAAATATTCTGAATCTTTCTGCCTCTTGTTATTTGTGGACATGTTCCCACGAGATTGTAAGCATTTTGAGGCGAGGGACCATAATGTTATCTGTCTTCATGTAAGCACTGTAGGTATCTAATAAATGCTGAATTGAATTCTGAATAATAATATTAAAGTCTCTGATTTCAACCTGCTTTATTTTTTTTCCCCTGGAGGCCAAACATCTGAAGACATTCTCTGCCTCCTGACTCTCTCCTTCCATAGGCTTGCTGTCTTCTGGAAACACACACATATGCACACATTCATGTCCTCTTTAGCCATACCTACACATGTCCTGTAGGACATATTTTCCTTTTGTTCCCTATTGTCTGGGCAGAGGGAATCACAGAGGGTGATGACCTGAATAGGATGAGTTCTGCCCCATCAAAGGTTCTTATTGTTTTGGCCTGAATTTCTCTTTCCTTTGAGAAGTGAGCTGAACATGAAAGGCAGTGAAATTTCCCTCTCCACATCAGAGCATGCACTAATTAGAGTATGTTCCTGGCTTGGCAGTGTCCTACTCAATTACAGAGGGAGCAACCCCTAGGACAATTCACTTGCCAAGTTAATTTGCCTCCACTGTTAACTGCATCTGCTCTATTTTTATAGCCCTGGTCACTCTCCAATATACCAGAACGTGCTGGACTGAGCACTGGCTGGAAGGCAGGAGATTTAGGAAAAGCATTCCTGTCTATGCCAGTTGTGTGACTTGACGAAAATTTCTTGGGGCTTTAAGGTTTATGTTTGTGGATGGATTCAGGGCAATAGAAGCTGGCAGAGAGAGGGGCAGACAATCAACCCAGATTACTTTTTGAGGAAGGCACGAGTAATCTACGAATTCCTGGAGAATTCTTTGACCAGCACGGGGATGCTAGCTAGCGCTGGTATGCTCCCTAACAGTCAACATCCCACGTCACTACCATAGAAGGGCAACTGTGGTCTGGCACGAACTGAGGTGTCATATAGATGGAAAGCATGTGTGACTGCCGGAAAAATTCTCCCACTGAGTGTAAAATTCTGTAATTATAGCTTCATTTCTTTGACTACATCCAAGGAGGGCTTTAATCACTGCTGATATATAACCATCCCTAAGTAACCTATTTAACTCTATCAGGCATCTATAATATAGCATGATTGTGTTTATCTTTTCCTTTCCATGGACTAATTTATAAGATAAGAAAAAGGAGACCATGAAGTCACTAATGACATTTCATTGAATGAAACAAACTAACCCCCGCCTCCCCAAACCCTAAGACAGAGGTGAAAGATAAGAGCCTTCTTCAGAGCTTTGGGGCAACTTAGATTGTTCCGTTTAGAGCACAGCATGCTAACCACTGCCAGTATATCAGGTGTGGCTTGTCAACAATACTGAAAACTTGGCCTTTTTAGTCCTTGGGTAGGCACATATAAACAAGGAAGAATTTCAGATCCTCTTACCACAAAGTCAAAGGTACAAGAGTGTTAATAAATGATCTTAAAAGGAGTCACCTTTTCCTAGCTTTCCCTGAATTGTTTTCGATTTAGAATGACCAGTGTAAATTGACTTCAAAAATCTACAATAAGAAATGGTCCGTGTCTATTATTCTTCCATTTAAAAGTAATAAAATAAAATTTATTAAAAAAAGAAATGATCCAGAAAGAAAGTTAATTTCTTATTCCATTTTTGTCCTCCACCCCACAGGTTGAACAATTTTTCAGGAAGATATATCAATACCTGTTTCCTTTCCATGAGAATAATGAAAAAGATCTCCCCGTGGGTGAAAAGTTCATTGAGGAGAATGCACAAGTGGCTCAAATAGAGAATGTGTTCAGCCAACTGGCTTCGGACATGCGATTTCTCTTCGACAGAAGTCTTAACGTCTTCAAACAGATGCAGCAAGAATTTGACCAGACTTTTCAATCATATTTCATGGCAGATACAGACTTAATGCAGCGTAACTTTCTTCCAGCTTTATCCAAAGAGCCAAGGGCACCAGCAGATCCTGTGCAAAGTTGGGACGTTCCTAGCTTCTTCCAGTTGTTTTATAATTTCAGTGTCTCTATTTATCACAGTATCAGCACAACAATCATCGAGACACTGAATACAACAGAGGATTTACCAAAACAAGGCAAAGGCAAGTATTGAAAGACAAGCTTTCCTTAGAAGTCAATACTAAGGTCAAGCTTTGTTTCCCTTTGGAAATAGTAGACATTTCTAAGTCATTGTTCAGTGTTTCTGAGAACGACAATTAGGACAGTTTCAGAGCCTCTTAGAGAAAGCTTTGAAGTCTGCCAAACCCCATCTCTCCTCCATCATTATCAAGAGCCCTGAGGGGCTACTATCTCTTTTTAAAGCAAATTTTCAAAGCTGAGAAAGAAAATGAGAGCAGTGTGAGGTGAGCAGAACAGTTGCCTCTTTTATTGAAACTCACAGAGATACGCTCAACTCTATTCTACTCGAACATCATGGGGTTTCTTTTTTTTTTTTTTAAAGATTTTATTTATTTATTTGACAGAGAGAAACACAGCGAGAGAGGGAACACAAGCAGGGGGAGTGAGAGAGGGAGAAGCAGGCTTTCGCTGAGCTGGGATTCCGATGTGGGACTCTATTCCAGGATCATGACCTGAGCCGAAGGCAGTTGCTTAACCAACTGAGCCACCCAGGCGCCCCATGGGGTTTCTTTAAAATCAGTCCAGAACTCCTCCACTCGCAGTTCGGGCAGGAGCCTAGTGTCCCCCATGAACCAGGTCACGTCGCACGCTCTTCAATGGCGTCCTCCATGTCTCACTGCTATAATCCCTTAAATCGTGACAAACCCAAAACCACAGAAACCAGAATATCTGTAAAGGATAAGAATGGCCTTCTACCAATGTCAAACATGCCCCAAGATATTCCATGTGGGAAGCGTAATGCTCCTGTGCGCTTTCAGGCAGAAGGAGATAGCTTCCTTGGGCTTCTGCGGAGTCATGGGACACAGCACCTCAGAAATGAGCGTGTTGGGGGGGCCAAGGTAGGATCTCCATTTCCTCAGACTATGTCTCATGGACCATAAGCCCACGGGAAAGAATATTCCCCTCTGACATGAAAAATAATGTGGGCTCCTTCTAGAAAGCCTGTGGTTCGTGGCAACATGAATGAGCCGGAGGGCATTGCGCTGAGACAAGCCACACACAGGACAAATACTATATGATTCCACTTATCTGAAGAACCCAGACTAGTCAAAGTCATGGAAGCTGAGCGTGGGATGGGGTTGCTGGGAGCTGAGTGCTGGGAGAACAGGGAGATGTCGGTCAGGGAGTACCACGTTCCTGTTATGCAGGGTAAGTCCTGAACTTAGAAGTCCAACCGCGCAGGGTAGCACCTATTGTTAAAAGCACAGTACTGCATGCTTGCCAATTTCCTAAGAGGGTAGGTCTTATGTTAGGCATTCTTGATAATGATGATGATGATAATAATAATAAGAGGGCAGGAGAACATTTTTGGAAGGGATGGACAGGTTTATGGCATAGATTTTGCTGATGGTTTCATGGGTTTATACTTCTCTCCAAACTCTCAAAGTTGAATGTACTCATTACATACAGCTTTTTGTATGTAGAAAGAACTGGCCTCCTTCTAGCTATTTCCCCTAACTATAGCAGCTGTACCTGGCAACATCTGAATTAAATTCTCAAAATTGCCACGATATTGCACCGCTGGTCTCTGTACAGAAGGGACCTACCTCCCAGTACCAGAAACTGAAAAGACAACGCATGACATCCTTCCCATTCCATTGTTCTGTGAGCAAAGAACAGCCGCCATTATTGAAATCATTGTCGGCTTCTATTTCAGGGTCTGGAAGACTTCTTCTAAGTCAGGTGTTTACTCTGGTATTCTATTTTAAGGTTTCCAATATTCAGGAAAAGCATCAATGCAGTAGACTAAATATATCAATGTTGCGGTGATATTAAATAATTTTTGCCTGAACTTTTAAATAAATAGCAATTGTTTGGAGATAATATCGAGAACATGTTCATTAGAACGAAATAATGCCCCCCCATCTTTCACATTGTATACTGCCTTATACATGGGTTGCTACATTCAAAAGCCCACAGGAATGTAAAGTGATTCATCCACTTTGAAATCAAAATAACTTCCTAATCATTGCAACTCCCTCCCACCCAACCAATTAAGAATGCTGGTTCTCACTAGTTCTGCCCCAGCTTCCTCCCTATTCTCCCAGCCCAGAACCAGTTCCGTCTCAGCTGGCGCTCTGCACAACCTGCACCCTGATGATACCCCGCCTATCAGGGTGCCCCGTAATGCAAAGGTAACGTAAATGCAAATATGGAAAACAAAAACTAAAAAGTCTTGTGTTACACCCTTATACTCTCTTCCCTCTGCTATCCCTCTCCTAACCGGACAGCGCCCAGGTAGCTCCACAGAGGAGACATTCTCTTCTCCGATGAGTACCTGTGGACAATTTATCAAGAGTCAGACAGGGGCTTTAGAGTATTTGCAAGTGGTTTCCGTTACATTTCTGGATGGGTGGTAGGTGAACAATAAACCTAACGGTCCTGGAAAACCTACCTAAAGAGAGGACGTTTTGAGCTCTGCCCCTGTGTGGACAGAATACTAGCCGCCCACAGATATCTATACCCTAATCCTCAGGACCTGTGACTATGTTGTGTTCCGGGAGCAAGGGGAAAGTAAGGTTGTAGATGGAATTGAGTTTGCTTGTCAGCTGACCTTAAAATGGGGAGATTATTCTGAGTTATCTACGTGGCTACAAGGGTTCTTAGAAATGGAAGAGGGAGGGGGCGCCTGGGTGGCTCAGTTGGTTAGGCGACTGCCTTCGGCTCAGGTCATGATCTCGGAGACCCGAGATCGAGTCCCACATCGGGCTCCCTGCTCGGTGGGAAGCCTGCTTCGCTTCTTCCCCCTCTGGCTGTGTCTCTCTCTGTCAAACAAATAAAATCTTTTTAAAAAAGAAAAAAAGAAATGGAAGAGGGAGGCAGAAGAGAATCCATAGAGATGGTAGCATGAGGAGGACTTGGCCCTACTTTGCTGGCTTTGCAGTAGAGGAAGGGAGCCAGGAGCCAAGGACTAGGGTTGGCCTCTAGGAATTAGAAAGGCAAGGAAATGGATTCTCCCCTAGAGCCTCCGGAAAAGAAAATCGCTGCCAACATCTTGATTTTAGGCCAGTGAGACCCATTTCAAACTTCTGATCTACAGAACCAGAAGACCATTGGTGTCATTTCAAGCCACTGAATATGTGGCAACCTGTTACAACAGTAACAGAAAACTAATAAAAGTCTCTTGCCGTTACAATGGCCAACACTGACTGAGTGATTGCTGTGTTATCTGACAGCCCTCATGGATGAGCTTTATTTATCAAGACCGTCCTAAGAGCTAAAGTCAGAAAAATCGCTAAAATTGAATAATGAACACCATTAAAAGAAAAGAGGCAATAATGAAAAGTCTAAAACATTGGGACACCTGGGTGGCTTAGTTTGTTAAAAATCCAACTCTTGATCTCAGCTCAGGTCTTGATCTCAGGGTTGTGAGTTCATGTCCTATGTTGGGCTCCATGATGGGCATGGAGCCTAGTTAGAGAAAAAAAGTCTAAAATATTTTGGTTTTTTATATTTTTTATTTGATTAAATATAGTTTCATTTTAGTCTTCATATGGAAGAATTTCTTTCCTTCTTTGATCTTTCTAAACCCTCAGCTTCTGAATCTGTCAAAAGAATAAAATAGCTCTTGTAGTTGTCCTCTCTTGCCTTATCTTGACAGGATAGATAAGATTGTGTTCAATAAAACTGTGTGATCTAGTAGCTTCGTATAATGCTGGATTCTGGGCGATACGAGTTCTAATCCTACCTTAGAGAGCATTTGCTGACTTTAATTTTCCTGTGACGTGGGTGGGGCAACAGGGGCAGGTGGGGAGAGTATATGGTTGATATGAGTGATGGCACCAGAAGGAGCTGCCTACAGGGCTCTGGAGGCTCTGTGATGGGTTACCCCCCTGCACAGGATGAGAAATTGGTATCAGATGGCCCTGGAATTTGCCATCCCTGATCTACACACCAGATATTAATCCAAATGCTGAGAATAAGACAATGATTATAACACAGCCCCTGACTTTCAGGAGCTCAGTCCAGAGAAAGGAAAACAGATTACTGGACAATTACATTACCTCCATTATAATATTGTGAGGGAAATGACAGAAGAAAGTACGGAAGAATGGCATGATTTCAAATGACAAGACCAAATCTCTCCCCTCAATGGGAGGAGTCTAACATAGACGATAAGAAACCATATAGCAGGGGCGCCTGGGTGGCTCAGTTGGTTAAGCGACTGCCTTCAGCTCAGGTCATGATCCTGGAGACCCGGGATCGAGCCCCACATCGGGCTTTCTGCTCGGCGGGAAGCCTGCTTCTCCCCCTCTCAGTCCCTCTGCTTGTGTTCCCTCTCTGACTGTCTTTCTCTCTGTCAAATAAATAAATAAAATTAAAAAAAAAAAAGAAACCATATAGCACATAAAGCAGAGACAAACTCTGTAGCAGAACTCCTCACAGGGGCTCCAAGGGGTGAGAGGGGAGGCTACCAACTTGACAGGGATGGTTCCGGAAGACAGGCGGGAGGCCACAACCTTCTAGTCCACACACGGAGACGACTGCCTTACCGCATGATCTAACCAGTGCCTCGGGTTTTTAAGCAGCAGACTTCACAGTTCATCTCAAAATGAACTGTTTCATTTTAAAATGTTGTACATTAACAATAAATGTTTCCTAATGTGAAACATTCAGTTGAGAACTGAAAACTGTCAGTTTTCAGTTGGACAGGCTGCTTTTATACCTCATTTTTTCATAGGAATGATGAATTCTTCCAGAAAAAGAAAAGGGTCTCTCAAAAGTTGATCAGCTTTAGACATTTTCCTAAATCCTTGACCCGTCATCCATAACATTATATATATGAAATGCAAAAGAAATAGTAAAAAAGTAAATGCCTACCACCCAGCTTTAGAGACAGACATTCCCAGTACCTTTGAAACTCCAATGTACTTCCCAATTATAGCTTTAAAAAGTTAAAATAATTATTAGAAAATTTTTAAATGGAAAGAAATCCAAAGAGAAAAGTGGCCCATACTCCCTTCTTTAGTTAATCCATTGACATAAAAAATAATAATAAAAATAAGACACACTAAATTTAAAATAATTCAAATATAGCACAAGCAAATGAAATCTGCCCTCTCTCACCCCATCAAGTATCTCTTCCAAAAGATTCCTATGATTCCTTCCAGAAAATAAAATTATATGCAATAACCTTTTGGGGAGGTGGTGTAGAAATAATCATAGTAATGTGATTGTTGGATCAAAGAATATATGCAATTTTTAATAGATGTCAAATTGTCCTGCAAATGGTTGCCACAATACCTCTTATGATGGAATACAGAAAGATTCTGAAAGAACTGGTGAGAAAAAGAAATGACATCATGTCCACACCTTTAAAATACAGACTCTAACGACATTAATGTGCAAACCCTCTATTACCTGCAGATTCTAACCATGGAAGCCTGAGTTCAAAGATGTTGCCAGGGCAGGACAGAGGTCTGTGTGGAGAGCTTGGCCAGAATTTGTCAGAATGTTTCCAGTTTCGTGCCAGATGCCAGAAATGTCAGGATTACCTGTGGGAAGGTAAATAATTATTATTTTCTGGGGTTTCAATGGTATTCTGGTCAGAAGTCAAAATCTCACTTTTACAAGCATCATGGGTTCATTTACTTTCCTTCAAGCACTTTTTTTGCATGCTTATTGCCATGGGGGGTGCTTGGTATAGGTTTATAAACTTTTGTTATTCAAAAGTGGGCCAACTTGCTTTTTCTCTTATTTAAAATTCCATTGTTGCTCCTGTGACATTTTTTATGGTTAAAGACCAAGAACCACTAATGTGTGCAAAAGAGAGGGTAGGAGCAAATTAGGGTACTCTTTTCTTCTTACTACAAGGAAAAAGCAAGCCCACCATGGAAGCAATCTTTCCATTATATAAACAAATTATTATCCAAGTGAGTGTTTTTTTTTTTAAGTAGTATGAACTCTTTATAGTTGGGTTAATTACTAATTAGTATTTAAATATGTAAAGTGACTCCTCCTCAGAAACCACACAGACTTTCCCTCCCAGACCTGGCCAAGAGTGGTGAGAAATCCTTCTCTCCCTGGTTCCTCCCTGTCCTCCCTCCATTCCTCCCCTCATCTCCTTTCCCTTCCCCTAGCTAAAGTCACCCCTCCCCACTGCCATGGCCACCCCTCAACACATTTTCTTACAAAAGCCAAGAGATTTCGATTCCTATGCTTCTGCTTTTTACCTCACTAAAGCCCTGAAGAAAGGAGTTGCTAAAAACCAGTTGCTAAACTGTGCCTTTTTGTTATTTCTCCTGAATTACTAATTCAGTGACTCTGCCCCTCTGTTTCATCACATGGAGAATGAAATAATGTATCCACCTTACACCGGCGTTTCACAGATTACACGAAATGTCTACCATACTAATGATTGTCATTATTCAACGTTTTGCTTTTTAAGTCACAGTTACAAGACTGCATGCAGAAACGGAAGTTCTTATAACAGAAAAATATACACAAATACCCTGATCATCTACAAAAATAGTCCCCCTCAAACATCCCATCTACGTATCATAACTTCTTTTCATCCAGTTAAAAGCTTTGATGAATAATCTCTCCCTGTCGTAAAATCATACAGAAAGATGGGGAGAGGGGATCAGAGGGAGGTGGTCAAGAGGTACAAGCTTCCACTTCTAAGATAAAGAGGTTCAAAGCAGGTAAACTAAGGCAGGATAACTCTCGCCGACACTGCTGTGTGACATACAAGAAAGTTGGTAAGAAAGGAGATCCTAAGAATTCTCCTCACAAGGAGAAGTTTTGTTTTCTTTCTGTTTTATCTGTATGACATGATGGCTATTAACTAAACCTATTGCAACAATCATTTCACAAAATATGTAAATCAGACCACCATACTGTACAGCTTAAACTTGGACAGCGATATGTCAATACAACCGGAAAAAATATGGAAGAAATCAGATAATACAGTACGAATGCCTTGGATAATCAATACACATAGTGCACTAGCTACAGTCCACGTCAGATAACACGGAATGCGTGAAACGTAAATTGGTGGCTGCGTAGATAGAACATCAGAGAGAGGAGGCTCTATTGTGCTCCCACACAACTTAAAACTTTCATTATAAAATGTATTCTGTTATAACTGTATAAAGGATACAAGAACAAAAACCCAAGTGCCTACCACTGGATTCAGAAATAACACATTACTGGGGCGCCGGGGGCTCAGTTGGTTAAGCCACTGCCTTCAGTTCAGCTCATGATCCTGGAGTCCTGGGATCAAGTCCCACATCAGGATCCTGGCTCCGCAGGGAGTCTGCTTCTCCTTCTGACCTGTTCCCCTCTCATGCTCTCTCCAGCTCACTCTCTCTCTCTCTCAATACAAAATAAAACATTAAAAATAAATAAATAAAACATTACCAAAATAGATTAAGTCCCCTTTGTGTCCCTTCCACATCATATCCCCTTATCCCCTCAAAAGGAAACTGCATTTTGAATTTAGTGTTTATTATTCCTTTGCTTTTCATTATACTGTTATCACATATATATAAGACACACAAGACACACAGCAATGTTTTGCATGTTCTTAATTTTGTATTATTCAAGTATTATTTTTAAGTTTAAAACTATGACTCATACATAAGCACGTGTCAAGGTGAATTTATCTTATTAATGAAGGAATCGGCAAAGTGTTAAAGCTGTTTCAAAGGAGTACAAAGGAGAGACTAGAGAACTTATAGTCAAAGAACATGGAAGTTAGATTGCAAAATTAAATATAAAACTAGTTACTGTTCTAACGGGCAATAAAATAGTTAAGTTTTGCAGTAAGGTTTTCTATCCAACCAAAATGATTTATATCTCTACTGGACAAAAAATACTGGCAGCTTTTCAATTTAGAATGTTCATCTAAGTACATAGAATCTGGCCCTGAGCACCAGTAAATGGTTAACCCAACAAAAGATCATTCCCCTAGAGAGTCAAAGAGGCTTTAGTTGGGTCTCTTGAACAATGCTATATATAACACTGGAAAGAATACGGTCCATTCTTCTGTCCTTATTTCTAAATTTTGGATAATTTTTTAAATGATATAAAATATTATTTCTTATGTATTCTTTGGCAGTTTGGCTTTTCACAGTATAGTTTGCAAGATTTAGCCAGGTGAATATGTGTTTTAATTCATTAATTTACTGCTCTGTTAGTCTGTGTAGGCATATCACAATTTATCCATTCTCAAGTCTATTTAAGTTGCTCCCATGTTTTGCTATTACAAACAACTCTTTTACATTTTCCCAGACAATATCTGCCTGGTCAATTGGTGTTTGAGTCTTCCCTTGTCCTAAGATGAAGCACATAGCTATAATTACAGATGTAAGGTCTTATAAATCTTATTATGAATAAATCTTATATTTGATACATATTTTCCAAGACATCATAAATCTTTTTGTTTTCCCACTAATTACCATACATTTTTGGTCCTGATTTTAAACATACTTACTGTGACTCTTTTCCTCTTCTCTCATATCAATTACTAGTACTGGACATATACACCCAAAATCAAAATAGTAGTTTCCCTTTGAGAGGACAGAGAGGGGTTTTGATGTGGAAGGGGCACAGTGGGGGCTTCATCTGTTTAGGTAATATTTTATTTCTTTTTAAAAAATATTTTATTTATTTATTTGGCAGAGAGAGATCACAAGCAGGCAGAGATGCAGGCAGAGAGAGAGGAGGAAGCAGACTCCCTGCTGAGCAGAGAGCCCGATGCGGGCCTCGATCCCAGGACCCTGAGATCATGACCTGAGCCGAAGGCAGAGGCTTTAACCCACTGAGCCACCCAGGCGCCCAATATTTGATTTCTTAATATAAGTGATAGGCACATGAGATTTATACTAAGGAACTTCTATCTCATGCCCATTTTGTTAGATAAGACCATATAATTATCAGTTAAACTAGATCTCTTTTGAAAGTGATGTGGGTAGGGGCGCCTGGGTGGCTCAGTTGGTTGGGCGACTGCCTTCAGCTCAGGTCATGATCCCAGAGACCCAGGATGGAGCCTCACATCAGGCTTCCTGCTCGGCGGGAAGCCTGCTTCTCCCTCTCTCACTCCCCCTGCTTGTGTTCCTTCTCTGGCTGTTTCTCTCTGTCAAATAAATAAATAAATAAATAAATCTTTACAAAAAAAAAAAAGAAAGTGATGTAGGTATATAAAAAATTACTTAAGAACAAGGCATAAACTGGGACCTCTCCTCAGCAGAAGGGGACATATGTATAGTAGACTAAAAACAAAATTGCCACAATAATTTGTGGTTACTTCCATAAAGACATATTTTATTTTATATTATTTATTTATTATTTATTTATTTTATATATTTTTTTAATTTTCCAGTCTACAAATCTGGGCTTGGCCACCCTATTCATTCTCTCTCACTCACTCTATCTCTCTCAAATAAATAAAATCTTAAAACACACACACACACACACACACACACACACACACACACTCACACAAAACCTCTCTTGCTGTTGGACACCTATCTACTACCATGTGAACATTTGTGTGTTTCCTTTGGAGAAATGTCTACTCAAATCCTTTGCCTATATTTTAATTTTGTTATTTGTCTTTTTATCATTGAGTTGTAAGAGTTCTTTATATATTCTAGATACTAAACCTTTATCAGATATATTATCTATGAATATTTTCTCCCATTCCCATGTGCTGCCTTTTTCCTTTTGGAATGGTACCCTTTGAAGAATGAAAATTTGTCATTTCAATGAAGTCTAACTTATCTATTTCTTCTTTTCTTTTTTTGTATTTTGATGCTATATCTAAGAAGTCATTGCTCAGGTGCCTGGGTGGCTGAGTCAATTAAGCATCTGACTCTTGATTTCAGCTCAGGTTATGATCTCAGGGTCATAAGATAGAGCCCCGCATGAGGCTATCTGTGCCCAGTGGGGAGTCTGCTTGAAATTCTCTCCCTCTCCTCCCTTTGCCCCTCCCTCCACTCACCCTCATTCTCTCTCTCTCTCTCAAATAAATAAATAAATAAATATTCAAAAAAAAAAAAAAGAAGCCATTGCCTAATCTAAGATTACACAGATTTACACTTATGTTTCACCTACAAAATTTATATATTTAGTACATGTGTTTAGTTCATTTTTGTATGGTGTGAGGTAGGAATCCAGTTTCTTTCTTTTGCAGTGGATATCCAGTTATCTCAGCTCTACTTCTTGGAAAAGACTTTTCTTTCCCTCATAGAATTACCTTGGCACCCTTGTTGAAAATCCATTAACAGTAAATATAGGGTTTATCTCAATTCTCAATTCTATTCCATTGATCTATATGTCTATCCTATGCCAATGTTACACTGTCTTAACTATTGTACTTTGTAGGAAGTTTTGGGAAATGTTAGTGCTCCAAGTTTGTTTTTTGTCTTCTTCTTCTTCTGTGTCTTTTTGAGACTCAGAGAGTGAGAGTGAGAGAAAGCACTAGGGAGGTGAGGGGCAGAGGAAGTAGCAGAGTCCCTGTCAAGCAGGCAGCCCAATGTGGGACTCCATCTCGATACCATCAGGATCATGACTTGAGCAGAAGGCAGATACTTAACCAGCTGAGTCACCCAGGTACCCCTGCTTTTTGTTTTCAAGATTTTTTTGGCTATTCTGAGTCCCTTGCTTTTCTACATAAATTTTGGGATCAGCGTGTCAATTTCTGCAGAGAGGAAATTCAGCAGGAACTTTGATAGGAATTATATTAATCTATAGATCAATTTGTGGAGTACTGTATCTTAACAATATTAAGTCTTCCAATCCATCAAGATGTCTTTCCATTTGTTTAAATCTTTAATTTCTTTCTTTTTAGTTTACAGTATATAAATCTTCCACTTAAATTTTTTCATAAGCAATTCATTCTTTTTGATGCAAGTGTGAATGCAATTGTTTTCTTAATTTTATATTTGGTTTGTTTATATTGTATAGAAATGCAATGGTGGTCTTATATTCTCTGAATTGTTTATTAGTTTTTATAGTTTTCTATGTGTATATACTCTTTGGGACTTTCTATATACAAGATCACAACATCTGTGAGTATAGTTTTACTTTTTCCTTTCCCATGTGATTCTATTTTGCATGAAGTTTCACCTTTATTCCATGAAAATCTTTTTTCCTGGGTGGTACTGTCTAAAGAAGAAATGAGTGTCCCTTGTAGAATTCTTCTTGCCTAAATCACAAGGAAATACTTCCTCCATAATTAAAAAATATATATTGTATTACTATTCTAAAAGTTAATAACTCTGAAGTTGCACATGAAGACATTTTAAAAGAATATCTGAATCTCCTCTTAAACATATACCATATCTTTTTGTTTGCTTGTTTGTTTTCAGAGGAAGAAACTGTTGAGGAGGGGCAAAGAGAGAGGAAGAAAGAGATCTTAAGACATGGGGCTCAATCTCACAACCCTGAGATCATGGCCTAAGCTGAAATCAAGACTTAGATGCTTAACCGACTGAGCCACCCAGGCACCCCTCAAGTGTATACTATATCTCATTGACTGTGACTCTCTTTCACTGTCCTGCCAGAAAGCTAGCCCAATGTTGCCAGATCTTCCAGTTATTTCAAGAGAAGCCAACAGATCTGATTTCATATGAAATTTTTCAGTTTTTAAATATTGGCCCAATTTTATACAATACTGCACAGAACCTGGTACCTTATGCATTGTTTCCAATATGTTATCTTCAATCAATTTCCCAATGTATGCTACTCCAAATTTGCTTATTTTTTTAAAGATTTATTTATTTTTAGAGACAGAGAGAGCACGCAAGTGTGTGAGCACGGGGAGGGGCAGAGGGAGAAAATCTTTCAAGCAGACTCTCCACCAAACAAGGAGACCAATGTGGGGCTCCATCCCGCAGCCCATGAGATTATGACCTAAGCTGAAACCAAGAACCAAATGCTCAACTAACTGAGCCAAATTTGGTGCCCAAATTTGTTTACTTATAAGTACAAGGAGCTTCCTCTGCTAAAGATCCCAAAACTATTACTGAAAATGTATGAGATGCCAGGAAATCTTGTGTTACATCTTAAGTATTTAAAAGGAACCTCAGATAAGGTAGTCATCAGCTCTGGTTGGTGGGTTCTCTCCCGCCCCTATCCTCCTGAAGGCATGGCTGTTCGGTGAACAGTAAGAGACATAGTTTAAAGAGTCTGTGATCTATTTTTCCTCCTATGATCCTCAACACCCTGACATATAGACACTTCCATAATCTTCGGATAATCTTTCCACAGTATCAAGCTGCTCGTCAGCACGGCTGTGTAAATTCCTAGAATCCTGACTCAGCTCCGATGGCTGCTGTGCACAGAGCTGTAGCATCAGTGTCTTGTCAGCACAGAGGCTGATGCCTCACTCTGTACCGTGTCAATTACAGTTCGAGCAGAGGCCCTGCTACACCTCTCAGGGCGATGCAGCCTTCACTATGTGGAGCCAACCTAGTTCTGCCATCAGGGGAAAGCGAACATGATAGATCCTTAACCGTTCCTTATGCTTCCTCCCGAAGTGAGAGCCATCACCTTGAAGATGGCCGCAGTCAACTTCAAGGTGGTGGGAAGCACAATCTCCCAGGCAATCTGATCAGAGTATAAGTAAGAAGCCCTGATGACCCTTCAGAGACACTACAGAAAGGAGGGAAAAAAAAGGGAACATTTGGGGCACCTGGGTGGCTCAGTTGGTCAGGCAACTGCCTTCAGCTCAGGTCATGATCCCAGAGACCGGGGATTGAGTCCCACATCGGGCTCCCTGCTCCGCTGGAAGCCTGCTTCTCCCTCTCTCACTACCCCTGCTTGTGTTCCCTCTCTGGCTGTGTTTCTCTCTGTCAAATAAATAAAATCTTTAAAAAAAAAAAAAAAAGAAAGAAAAGGGAACATTTGCTAAATCTCCAGCGTGTGCCTGCCCTCTGAGCAGGCCCTTCACAGTGTCACTTCATTCATGCCTCTTTTACCTCACTGAAAACTCACTGAAGGTCCAAAGGCTGGAAATAGAAATAGAAAACGTAAGGGCTTTCTGTTTTAAGGGTTTAAATCCCCACATCATCCAACTCCAGATTCCACGGGCCTTTTCCTTTACCATGTTGCCTTGTTCTTTCAGACTGTCCTGACATACCCAGCCTCCACACAAAAGCGGACGAGGCCCTCGAATTGGTCAACATATCCCACCAGCAATATGCCCAGGTTCTCCAGATGGCCCAGCAGCACCTAGAGGACACCGCATATCTGATGGGGAAGATGAGAGAGGAATTTGGCTGGGTGGCTGAACTGGCAAAGCAGACTCCAGGAACCGAGAACATCTCCAATTCCACAAAGGTAACTGAGAGACTCAAGAACAGATTACATGTGTATCCATTAATTTTTTTTCCTGTTAATTCACTTCTTAAGTACATCCGCATTTGAAAATAAGCTGCGGGAGGATATTCATATTTCCATTATGATGTATTCAGGCTGACTTGATATAATATGTGCATGGTCCTTAGAAACAAGAAACTCTATAGAGAAATATTACGCAGCCATCAGAAAGGATGAATACCCAACTTTTGTATCAACATGGATGGGACTGCAGGAGATTGTGCAGAGTGAAATAAGCCAAGCCGAGAAAGTCAATTATTATACGGTTTCACTTACTTGTGGAATAACATGGAGGACATTAGGAGAAGGAAAGGAAAAGTGAATTGGGGTAAATCGGAGGCGGAAGACAAAGCATGAGAGACTGTGGACTCTGAGAAACAAACTGAGGTTTTTGGAGGAGAGGGGGATGGGGGATGGGGGATGGGTGAGCCTGGTGGTGGATATTAAGGAGGACACGTTTTGCATGGAGCACTCGGTGTGGTTTATAAACAATGAATCTTGGAACACTGCGAAAATTAAATTAAATTTAAAAAAAGAAAACCAATTTAAAATGCAAAATACTTTCTAATCCAGACATGGCCAATTCTCCTTAGGGCTAGAGGGATGTACTCAACTGATACAGGCAAACTTAAAAAAACTTGAGCAATGTAATTTTTAAGAGAGATGACTTTCAGGTGAAGCAATGAGTTCAAATGCTGATCCTGATACTTAGTAGCTGAGTAAGTTTGGGAACATTTTGTAACCTTTCTAGGTCTCAGATTTTCCCCCTGAAAAATGAAAATAATAATAGGATACCTTAAAATGATGTCTGTAAAGCCATTAGCATAGGTTCCTTATCCACACCAAAAGCTTTGTAAATTTTAGCTCTCAATGGTTTTTGAAACAAAAAGCTGCTGATTTACCTTGTGACTGAAAAATACTTGTCTACTAATATTCACATCAAAACCTACTGCCGTCTTAAGTGGGACTTATACCACATCTCCCACCGTCAATCAAGAATTGTGGCATAACATGAAACAGTGACCGAATTTCTCTTCTAACCAACTGCCCCCACCCCCACTCCCACAATACACATAACGTTAACATACAAATGTATCAGGCCCGTGACTCCTGAAGAAGTTATTGACAGGTTCCTAAAAAGACCTGCATACAAAAATCACCAGGCAGAGCAACTGAAGAAGCAATATTTTGAGCAGCACATAATGTTAGTGTCTTACCCAGGTCGCCGGGGATCCCTTTACCAACTTTGGCTGGTGCTGCTGCCAACTACTTTTCCTGGCCTCAGACCTTCTCCAAAATGTTGCCCTAGGGGCCACTTAAAAGCTCTCTGCAGCAAAAATAAAACAAGTCAAAATCAGAGGGAGGTAAGGCATAAGAGGCTCTTAATCACAGGAAACATCGGGTTGCTGGAGGGGCGGGGGTGACTGGGTGAGGGGCGCTAAGGAGGGCACGTGATATGATGAGCGCTGGGAGTTACTTGCAGTGGATGAGTCAGTGAACTCTACCTCTGAAACTCATAATACATTATATGATAACGAATTGGATTTAAATAAAAAAAAAAAGAAATCCCTGCAGCATCAAGCTGAGGCCAGAGGTCACCTGAAGCCACATCCTAGATTACGTTCTCCCTCTTATCTGTGTTGCTTGCCTAATCCCCAGAAAAGTTTCACCTGAAGCCACCCTTAATCAATCACTTGCATCAGAGTCTCAGGCTTTGCTTCCAGGGAATCTGACCTATGACTTTCTGTGTCCTAGTAGTTCTGTCTCTTTCACACTGCCAAGTTGTGGCCCATGTGTATACATATGTGTACGACATGTGTTTTTGAGTCATGATGTAAAATATATTCATAACTCTCGGCTACAGTCAAACGGTTTTGAAAACCACTCTCCCATCTCTGCTGATTCTCTGATTCTTTTCCTTCGTTAGATAGATCATACCCTACAGAATAAAATAATTCAGAATACTTCATCATCCTCACAAATACAGACTTTCAGCTAATGAGGAAAAGGTCTTGTCTTGAGGCATAAGATCTGAAGAAAAATTTGAGCAGTGCTTTCAATCTTTAGACAGTTACAGGCGAGAGTCAATTGTTTTTATCATCATCAATATTTTCCATTCTATGCTTCAGTTTGCTTCTATTCTAAATGTGTCTCTGGGTAACACTAACAGATTTACATGAAATGCTTTATATTGATAACAAAGGCAGTTCTGTATAAAAATCTCCATATGAAATAAAATTGTGGGTTTCAAGGATACATTGTTCTACTAATCATTGTCACTAAAGAGCACTTACTATGCATCAGGCAATGTTCTAAGATTTTTTTCATACATCAGATTGTTTAACATTCTCAGTGAACCTACAAAGCACTGTAGGTTTTCCACATTTTACAGATGAGGCACAGAGAAGTTAAACAATTTGTCTGAGGTCACACAGGTAGGAAGGTGATAGAACTAGGATTCAAGCCCAAACAGCACTTCTCCAGTGTTTTCGGACTTAACCACTTTGCTGAACTATCTGTAAAATTTATTTTTCTCCAAAAAGCTCTTATTTCATCATGTAACAGAAAGTGAAAAATCATAAAACAGCAAGGACTAAAGAGGAATACACAAATTCCAGCAGGTGAAAAAAGTTATGTCCTCAGGTTATAGTTACATGGTGTTTGCTTTATAATTATTTATTAAACCAGACAAAAATGCTTTATGTAGTTTTTATTTGGGTTATATTTACCCAAAGGAAAAGGGGGGAAATCATTGTTAGCTATTCCTTTATATACTAGAATTAAGAAATTATCAGTTTTTATTTGGCTTCTTAATATTTTCTTTTAATTTTTTTTATAAGGGGGTTATTTGAAAACATTTTCAAAATAGTTCTCTTGAGGTTACATCAACTTCAATGTCAGTACAGTTTCATTTAAATGGTTAAAATCAAAGTACATGCGTTTGAGAATTCATCGAGAGTAACCACTGTGACTTTCAGATGACTGGTTCTCACAAACACGTGCCACCCTAGATGGTAAATTTCCTAGGAAAACTCAGTGTTTCACAAAACTTGGTGTTTCACATTAATATTTGTGACACCGACAGTTGTGCTCACCAAATATTCCGTCTGTTCACTCATCTTTTCCAGCTGTTCCTGCTGTTAAGTAGTGCTGGGTGGCAAGTTCTGGCCAATGAAATGTGAGCAGGACTGGCCAGCGTTATTTCTAGAGTGAGCTAGTACAGGGCCTGTGCCTGCTGAACCACTCTCTATCTCTACTAAGGGCACAAAGGAAGCCAGGCATTTTCTCAGGCTAAATCCCTGAGATGACGTGCCATTGTCAACCAGGGTCCCGAGTGGTGGAAGTTATACAGAGTCCCTGAAATGGACATGAAACATGAGCAAGAAATAAATGTTTACTGTATGAAGCCCCTGGGATGTTGGGGCTATTGTTACCTCAGCACAACCTAACCTATCCTGACTAATGTGATATTAAATTAATCCTGAATGTGCACTGGGGTTTAGTAAACTTTCACTGTGTAATCCTTCTTCTTAGGTGGTTCCAAATGTTCATGAAGGCAATTTTTCCAAACAACATGACATGATGATAGACTTAAGCATTCTGTCTTCCCCCAATTTCACACTCAAGATCCCTCTTGAAGAAAGTGCTGAGAGTTCTAACTTCATTAGCTACGTGCTGGAGAAAGCGGTACAGCATTTTAAGAAACATTTTAAAACTTGGTAAGTAGAGGGCCTGGTCAGAAATGCCTTGTTAATTGGAAGAGATGAGGCATAAAAGGAAAGACAACAAAGCTAGTTTTTAAACACCTGGAACACAGAGGTGCCTAGCTGGCTCAGTTGGAAGAGCATCTGACTCTTGATCTCAGGGGTCATGGGTTCAAGCCCCATGTTGGGCATGGAGCCTACTTTAAAAAAATGTAATAGGGGGGCCTGTGTGGCTCAGTTGTTAAGCATCTGCCTTCGGCTCAGGTCATGATCCTGGAGTCCCGGGATGGAGCCCCGCATAGGGCTCCCTGCTTGGCAGGAAGCCTGCTTCTCCCTCTCTCACTCCCCCTGCTTGTATTCCCTCTCTACCTGTGTTTCCCTCTGTCAAATAAATAAATAAGATCTTTAAAAAAAAAAATACCTGGAAAATATGTTCGACCTTATTAATCATAAAAGACATAAAAATTAAGACAAGATGGCATTGTGTGCCTATCAAATATGTAAATTTAAAAACATACAAAACCATGATTGAGGTGTAATGAAATGGGAATTCTTATATATTATTGTAACACAAACTATTTTTGCCTTTTTGAAAACAGTTTTTTGAAAAGCTATTTGTTTATGCATGTCAAGAGCCATAAAACTTCTTTTTGATATAACAACTCCCTTTCTGGAATCAGTCCTAAGGAATAAATCTAGATTTGATTAAAATTACCCCCCCACCAGGACACCTGGGCAAGCTTAGTAGCTTAGGTGGACTCTTTTTTTTTTTTTTTTAAGATTTTATTTATTTATTTGACAGAGAGAGAGAGAGAGAGAGAGAGATCACAAGCAGGCAGAGATGCAGAGATGCAGGCAGAGAGAGAGGAGGAAGCAGACTCCCTGCTGAGCAGAGAGCCCAATGTAGGTCTCAATCCCAAGACCCTGAGATCATGACCTGAGCCAAAGGCAAAGGCTTTAACCCACTGAGCCACCCAGGCACCCTAAGTGTACTCTTGATCTCAGCTCATGTCTTGATCTAGGGTCGTAATTTCAAGCCCCACATTAAGCTCCATGCTGGCCATGGAGACCACTTAAAAAAAAAAAGTCCCTGTCTTAGCCCCCAAATCTGTATTTGCAAAATTATTTAAAATAGTAAAAATTTAAAAACAATCATAATATCTAAAGACAAGAAAGTGGTTAAATAGACTGTGGTTTAATATCTTCTGAATTAGGGGTACCACTAAAACTGTATATAACATTCTCTTCTGGTGGTATGATCAAGCTTAAATAATAATTAAATTTTAATTCTAAGTTATCATTCCTAAGGGAACTTGTTAGTAGGTCAATGTATAATTAAGCTAGATATTATATAATATGTGTCTGTACCTTTACATTTGAGTTTGGGAGAACTTTTTTTTCAAGTTAGAGTAGTCAAATAATATCATTTTAGTATCTACTAAGTGAAGGCACAGAATTAAGGTATTGTGGGGGAGAAAACGATGAATTTGACAAGATTCTTTGCTGAATAAGCTTCCTCTCCAGCAGGGGTTGGGGCAGGGGTTTAAAAAGATGTAAATATAACAGTGATGCAAGATGACATATAGGCAGTTCCAGGGCCCTGGCCTCTGGGAATTGAGGAGAGAATACTCGACTTTCCAGAAAAGGAGAAACTATTCAGTTAGATATATTTCCTTTATCCTCTTCCTTTCCCACTGGCCTTCTATCTCCTTTCCTTTGTTCTTCTCCTTTCCTCCTTCCCTCTCACCCTCTAGCCTCTCTTCTTAAAAAAAAGGGGGGTTCCATTATTTTGCTATATACTAATTTTTTAATAGCCCCAAGAGGATTTATTCTATTACCCATTCTGAACTTTCTTTTTTTTTTTTTTAAAGATTTTATTTATTTGACAGAGAGAAACACAGCCAGAGAGGGAACACAAGCAGGGGGAGTGAGAGAGGGAGAAGCAGGCTTCCTGCCGAGCAGGGAGCCCGATGTGGGGCTCAATCCCGGGACTCCGGGATCATGACCTGAGCCAAAGGCAGTCGCCCAACCAACTGAGCCACCCAGGTGCCCCCCCATTCTGAACTTTTATTCCAAGAAAAAAATACACTGTCTATAAGTAATTTATTAATATTTTTATTTTTGCTGCTTTTTTTTCAAAGGTAAGAAGACCTGATGCATTCTATACCTGGCAAGTAGAATGACCTATTCAGGTACCCCTGAGACCTGAAAACCCCAAATGTATAAGATAATGTAATAAATGTAATAGCAGGAAAGTATGTCAATTACATATTATGAAGTACTGTTAATTTTCTTATGCTGAATGGCAGTTTAATAGCCATTCAAATTGAGTTAAAGTAAAATTCCTTTTTCAAAAAAATCACACATACATATTACTGAATTCTATGGTACATTAGCAGTTCTATGTATATTAAATAAATAGAAAATCACCAAGGTGTCTGTTTTCCATCATTTTACTACAAATATGGCACTTTCTAATTTAAAAAGGATACTTCTTTCAATTTGCTTTTGAATTTACAATATAATAATTGACTTTTTGAAAGAAATCTATAATTCATTCCTTTGCTTAGTAAAGACCTGTAACTTTTGCATAGATTATTTTATTGTGGTAAAATATATATAATAAACTGTATTATTTTAATCATTTCTAAGTGTACAGTTCCGTAGCCTGAAGGACATTCCCATTATGGTGCAGCCGTCACCTCCATCCATCGAGAGAACTTTTTTCATCTTCCTCAAACTAAACTCTACAGCCATTAAACACTGACTACCCATTTCTCTCTTCTGCTGGGCCCCTTGCAAGAACTGTGTTCTGCCTCTTCCAGGCACCTCACAAAGTGGAATCACACAGCACTTGTCCTTTTGTGACTGGCTTATTTTACTTAGCAGAGTGTCCTTAAGTTTCATCCATTTTGTAGCTTGTGTTGGAATTTCTGTTTAAGAGTAAAGACTATTCGATTGTGTGTGTGTATGTGTGTGTGTGTGTCACATTTTGCTTATAAACTCATCCATCCATGGATATCTGAGTTGCCTTGACCTTGGGGCCATTGTGAATAATGTTGCTATGAAGATGAGTGCGCTTCATTGTTTCTTTTAAAATTGACACAACAGTGCTTTCTTTGAACAAGGCCATGCAAATTTAATGGAAAATACAAATTGTCTTTGGCTGACACTTATTTAACCTCATAATGTGAACCTTGATGCAATATAGTAATCAGAGGGTCATTTGCCAGTATATGTCACTAAAGGTTACACTAGAAACATATTTATAATCAGCCTTTCCAGTTATAAAAAGGAATATAATGAGAGAGGACTCAAAACCATGAAAGTGTTTTCCACCCAGTCTTAATATTCTATTTGACAGGAAGGCTTGCCTGAGAAAGTGG